>JAQIXU010000745.1:0-25593 GCA_034701245.1 Strigamia transsilvanica | reverse complement strand
TTGCACACAACAAAGGAGATTAAAAAAATTTTTTTTGGAAACATTGATGTTTCCAAACTTATGCTTTCCACTAGTAAACTATTGTAATAGATTGTTTTAATAATCGGATACAAATTCTGTTTTACTACCCAATCTCAAAATTATCGAATATTTCAGTTTTATTTATCAGTGCCACTTTATCTTGATGGAAAATGTCTTGAAAACGTAACTGAAGGTCAAATAAAGAAGCTATTTAAGTAAAGTAAACATTTCTCTACAATTTGGTGCAAAAATCTAGTTGTTATTCTAATACAGTCCAAAACTATTGACAAAAATGATAACTCATGTTGTTTTAAAAAATTACAATAATGACAAATCTGTCGCAAAAATGTAGAATATCCAAGCAAAAAATCAAAATTTTAACCTAAATCCTTGAATTTTAGTATTTGGTTGGAATACCACGACTTCGGACAACTGCATTACATAGATTTGGCATTGAATGTACTAATTGTTTGCATCTTTTGGACGAAGAATTATCCTAAACCTTTTGGATGCAGTTTCAGATCTTTTACTGTCTTAGGAGGATTTTTTGCTTTTTTAATAAGGGATTTAGGTCTGGTGAGTTTGCAGGTTATGAGGGAAGTTCATAATTGTAATTCTGCAGCCATGTTTTGGTAGATTTCGAGTTGTGGCAAGGACCGAGATCTTGCTGGAACATGAAGTGCTGTCATCAAAGTAATCTTCAAAGGTTGGGAATAAACCAACTTGAAGAATTTCTTGAGATGCCACTGAGTCTATTCTGCCATTGATAAATACACTCAACTCTCGTTATACGGCCGCTCTTTATACGGCGTTTTGCCATAACAGCCTTGTGCCATTATGGCTAAATTTTTATTTACGGCCTAATATTTTCGATATACGGCCAAAAATCGGGAAATTCCATAACGAATCAGGGAAAATTGCGCCCGATTCGTTATACAGCATTTCGCTTTATAGCCAACTTATCCGGAACCTATCTAGGCCGTAGAGTGAGGGTTGAGTGTATATGTATTTTTGACATCTGTGTTTCTGACCCCCAATGGCCAGTATGCAAGCCGCAATCTGTGAAACGACTTTCTTGAGGGCCCAACCTTGCATTTGCTTCTTTTTTTTTAAACCAAATCTGTTTTTCAACAGTTTCCACTGATTTTTTCAAGATGTAATATATGTCCTATAATAATTCAAGCTTAATTATTCAAATGTGGAAAAAAATTAAATTACCTTGATTCAACTTTAGTAGGAGTAAAAATGAGTATCATTAATCATTATCACTCATCTCGAGTAATTTGCCACAGGAGGGATTCGAGTCAAGTTTAATTAGAAGTAGCAATAAAAAAGAGAGAAAAATAAAAGAAACTTTTTGTAAGTACATTAAAAAAAGGAAAAAAATGGAGAAGAAAATTGCAGCAACAACTTGTGGTGACAAATGATAAGTTGATCAAACACACTCCAATATAAAATGTAATCTTTTTCAGTTAAGAATAGAAAAAAGGAAGGAAAAAAAGAAATAAATTACAATTCCAAAAGCAATTTTTATCAACATAACAAAATATTTATCAAAATTTAGCTGGATCTTGGGATAGCTTTCATAAATATTTGATTTTCAAGTTTGAAGTGATGAAAATAAATGACGAAATATGATGCTGCAAATCTCTTCCATAGTGGTAACTGCACCCTTAAATTATCCTCTTATATCTACAAAAAACATACATGTGTAAAGGTTACTGCAGCTACAACAACAAGTTACCATGACAACCACATAACTCTTCATCTATTCACAACAAAGTAGTCCACAATGCCTACAGGAAAGAATATAAAACCCAAAAAAAATTGAAAAGAAAAAGAACAAATACCAGCCAAGCAGCAACCACTTGGCCATTTTCCAAACACGATTCCATGAAAAGAGAAAAACCAAACTACAAAAGAATAAAAAAAAATCGAATGAAACAATTACGAGACAAGAAAATCCAGGAGAAAATCCAACTTGTTTATTATTGCGATGATTGAGAAAGATTGTGCACAAGAAACAAGCTTATATTGTCAATTGGATGATGACTAGTGCAACTTCCTTCTTGGCCACTCCAGCAGTTCCAGCCAAGAAAACACCCGCAACATCATTTTGCTCGCCACATGCCCAGGTTTGTGATTACAGGAAGAGTAAAAGTCACTTTCATCTCACTTAGCGAAAGTTGCCAACTGCCTTCAGTTTAATGAAACAATACTGCTAGATGGTGGAGTGTAAGTGCCCTCGACCAATCACAGGTCACGCCTTCCATGACCTGTGATTGGCCGAGGGCATCACTCAAACTTCCATTGTCCAGCAGAATAGTTGGTCAAAAGCTGACGACCGCAGAAAAGGCAGTCGGAAGCAGATCGTTAAATCAGGCAAAGTTGAGAAGCAACTGAGATTGCTAGTAGGCCTCCCATCCAAGTACTGAACAAGCCCAAAGCTGCTTAACTTCTGTGTCTAATGGACAAGGAATCTGTTTACGATGGCAGTGTTACGCTTCTTTATTTCACTTTGACATAAGTCCTTGTTAGCGAATATGATTCTGATACCGTTAGGTTGAATCTTGTATACAGTGGGCCCAGCAGCCTAGTGGACCCATGGGGAGAAAAGTAGTGACTGTATATCTCGCCAAGTACTGAAAATCCTGGCTACAGTTCTATTAAAGGGCACGTCAACAGGGTTCGATATACACTCAACCCTCGTTATACGGCCGCTCTTTATACGGTGTTTCGCCAAAACAGCCTTGTGCCATTATGGCTAAATTTCGATTTACGGTCTAACATTTCCGAAAAACGGCCAAAAAGTCGGGAAATTTCATAACGGCACTTCGCTTTGCGGCCAACTTTCCAAAAACGTATCCCGGTCGTAAAGCGAGGTATGGGTGTATATCGAAGCAAACTGAAACGGTGTTTCGGTTCATGAAATCATGGAAAATATTGTTCTGGTTCGTGAAGTTATTACATCAGGCAGTGGTATGTGGACGTACGTTATGAGTACAGTTTTGAAGTGGCGTTCCGGTTCGTGAAATTTTCCATTTGGAGCCCTAGACGTCAGCCCAACTTTCACATTGACTTTTTGCTAAGCCACCGCTTGTATAGTATTGTCGTTCACTCTTGTCCCGAATCTCCAATTAAAAAGTGTAGTCCTGAAAAAATCCAGGATGCAATTTGCATCGAATTTGTACCAAAAATGAAATGTACACGTGTAAAATCACACCAGCAGCATTAAAAAATAAGATATGCAAGCGTGAGTGTGCCATTAGTGACATACACACCTATCTGTTTACACATTCAAATCCCAGTCATTTCTCGAGTCATTACCTTTGTCATAAAGCCAACACGTATCACTTTAATAAGAGGAAGCAGAAGACCATTCCCTGAAGATTCAACTAACCCACACGATTCGATTCGCATTTTAAATGAGATCATAGCATGGCCCTGTGTACATTCAACACCTAACGACTCCCATAGCTACCAATAGAGCTATCCCGTGCCAACTAATGAGAAAAACCTCCCATTTTTCTCTTACGCATGACAGCAAATATGAAGTGGTTTCTATAGCAACGTTGTGTAAAACTTATTCCCAATCTTCCCATCACTAGTCTACACAAACCACACCTTAATTCATTGCGTTTTATTATTTAGTAAAGTATAAAGACATAAATAACAAACTCTGAGTTACAACCACTTCCTAGTGACAAACACCAATATTAAATAAAAATTTACAGCAACAAGGCTATATTATATTTACACTCAAAACACCCGAAGAAGTTTACATTGCTCATCAAACAAGTGTTAGCTTGGAAATAAAATAAACTTGTCACATATTTTTTCCCTCCAACTATGGTCCTGACTCCAAAAACAGAATGTATGTCTGACAAGTGAGATATTAGATATACCATGCAATATGCATTCTGTGCGATCACTTTTTGGAGAACACAAGAAAGTGAGACCGTATAGAAACACAGAAAATCCACTTATACATTGATGACATGCTCTTGCCATAGAAGCAGAACCTTAAATCAGACTTGGATGAGTCACAACTGAATTTCCAGTAGATCAATCATTCAAGAGCTACCCAGCCAGACCAAAGCTGTTTAACTTCTGCATTTTGACAGAAACATTAGATCGGCATAGTTAAGTATGCATGGCCCTATAAGCAGAATACACCTACACCTCGCTATACAGCCTAGATACGTTCCGGAAAAGTTGGCGATAAAGCGAAAAGCCGTATAACGAATCAGGGGAACGTACACAGGGAATTTTCCCGACTTTTTGGCCGAATAACGAAAATTGTAGGCCATAAATCGAAAAAGTGCCATAATTAAAAAAGGCCATTATAGCGAAATGCTGTATAAAGAGCGAGGTATAGGTGTACTTGTGTGGAAATTTAAGTCATGCAAGCCTCAACCTTAACTTCTATGTTCTAATAGAAACAAGTGACTACCATGGACAATATGCAGGTTATTAGTATTTCGACAACAAACGATGGAACCACTGAAGCCGTTTCCTATTCCTATTGATTTATACCTCATTGACACCACTGGTCTATGCAGAAAATATCTTGAAGCACTTGCCACTTTGAATAGGTTCTTGCCTCCAACCAATAAATATTGATTCACGAATATTTCTTTTCTAGACAAAATTCACATATTTATGACCGTCTCCACAGTGTGAAACGAACACAGATCTCACCGACAGAAGTGTTATAAAAAGTTTGCCCATAAAAATCTTTATATCAGACAACGCCCAGAAACAAATCGATCCGAAAAACAAAATAAAAAACATTTAAATAATTCCAAAGCAATTGGTCCGCGTAAACACGACACTCGCGAGCAGAATGTCTGCATTAAGACATTTTTTCCCTCTTAAATTGGAGCATTTCTAATTATATTCCGCATATGAACGACTAAAAATAAAGAATATTATGCTCGACGTATTCTATAAGTACATGGCATTAGTTTTGCATGACCGATAAAAGCTGAGAGAAAAGCACCGCTTCATCCAATCATGGAAGTCGAGCGAGGTACTTTCCACATTTTAAAGTCGATAACTTGCGACCAACTTTTCCCCAATACACCAGCAAACTATCCACAGCGTTGAATTATGAATCGTTCTAAATCGATTGCACAATGGCTTTGCAGTGATCAGACCAAGTAAATTTAACACAACAAAATAAATACAAAATAAAAATATATCAATGTTGAATTTTGTATGAGTAAAACAACAATTTAAATTTAAAAAAGTACTGCATACACAAAACATAAATTCCAATTAAATATTTATAGACCACTCAGACTGGTGTTTTTATTTCTGTTTTCCCAGTCTTTTCTATTGGTTTTTTGTTTGTCTTTCACGTGTTGACAAAATTGGATTAATTGCTATTAAAACCAAACCAATACAGCTATTTCTACAATAAACAAATTGTTGCCAGACAACTGTTACTTCCTTACTCCATTTCCAGGCGTGGTGAAACGCCTTGTGAGTTTCGTTTGGCCACGCCTGTTTGCAGCCACTTCCTGTCAAAACCAAAACAAGCCAAATGGACAACATCTCTAGTATTGTTCCAATATTTAAGCAGCACAAGTATTGGAACAGACGGAAGTTATTAATCTGTAACTATGACTTGATGCCAAATTCAAACACTAAAATTGTTTACTGCGCAAGAGTGAATTGTGCCATTTCCTGTTATTATTTCTCCACTCGATTTTGCCATCAGGATACCGGCGCAGACTGTAGTGTATCCTCGTAAACACCCATTAGTATACAGATAATGAGTTAATTAATGATGATGTCCTTGGTATAAAATGTTGGGGGCCAATAGCCAATAGGAGTTGGCTTGGAAACCAGAATCCCACTCACTGGAACCTTTAAGGATATCGCATCGATTCCCCCCAAGATATTGAGTAGCAAATCCGATTCCAGTTCTTCGCGGTTCAATAAATCGTTACAAGCATTCCTCATCCAAAACAAAAGCGAAAACTAAACCCTATACAACTAGGAAAGATCAATAAAATTTGTATTTTATAATCTAACTGCTAATTTCTTCACAATTTTAATTTTAAAAGTATATAAAACAGTTTTGTAAAATGATTGAATTGAGGTGCAGCCAAATAGAAAACTATGATATACTCTATCATGTCTGCAATATTATTGCACCCGTCATTTTAAACCCCTTAACTGCTGTGATATATTGCTAAAAGATGGTTTTTAATAAAGGAACAAAACCACTAAACTTTTCTCCATTTCCAAACCAATTTACAACCTGAAATTTTTTAAATTTTTCTAAAAGTAGGAGAGGAAACTCCTAATGCCTGACACTGTGGACATTGGGTCTACATCTTGTTATTTATTTACTTGAAACTCATTGTTGAATACATTTACCAGTTCCGAGAAATATGATGATAGAACCACCACTGGTCTCTTGTGTAGCATTCTTTTACAGTAGAAGCAATCACATGGGGAAAGGAGGGGACCAGCATCTTGATTCATGGTGTTTATAGCTACCAGGGCGCTCCATACACTAAGGAGTTTCATTAATGGAACGATTCTGGGATTGTCCGATTTTTCATAAATCACACAATTGTACATTATTATGGGGTTTCATTAAAAGTGGCAATTTTGTCATTTTTCAACGTAAACAGTTTTGCACTTTTGGGTTTGTCACATGATATGACTTACACCAATTATGTGCAGAATTGTGAAAGCACAAAAAAGGAACAATAGATACAATTGCACCCCTTTTGATGCAAGATTCGTGCTCTAAACCAGTAGTCTCCAACCGTTTTGTCGCAGCAAACCGGTCAACGTTTGATAGTTTTACCGCGGCCCGCTGTATTGGAAATTTGGAAACAGTTGGTTATGACTCATTTATGGTCTAAAAATAGACATTATTCCTTCATTTCCATTTATTTCTGAAATGTAGCCTCACCCAAAGGGAGGTTGAGAGCTGAAAATTTTTTTTACGTAATTTTGATTCTTAAGCAGGGCTTTGGGCAGCCCGGTACCATTTGATCCATGGACCGGTGCCGGTCCGCGGCCCGGGGGTTGGGGACCACTGCTCTAAACAATTAGATTGCACAATCAGAGAATTGTTTCCATTAATGAAACCCTTCACTATTCCTTCGAAAAGTGACATATTTGCCATCTTTTGCAGACAATTCACCTGTAAAAATAATCATTTCAATCATTTCTAGCATTAACTGTACAAAATTATAAACGAGCCTCGATTTACAGGTGGAACTAATTCTTTTACCATCAGTCTTAACTGCATCATTGGCTTAAGACTATGGCTATGTCATAAAGTCAATTAGCTAACCACATAACTTATGCTGAAGATAAAAAAACACCTAAATGTTCAAAAAAGAGTTTCCATGTTTTTCCTTCCATTTCACTGGTGTAATTATCTAATCAAGTGATAACAGCTAATCATAAACCCAATTAGAGAAACCTTTCAGTCTCATGGTCTCTAATTAGAGAGGCATGCACTATTAGTGGAAGGGATTTCCTATTACCCTCGAGTAATAACTCAAGGTAGTATCTCTAGTTCTGCTATTATTATGTCCAATTTAACATCCAGCATCAAAATAAAAGTTCGGACAATTCTTTCCATTTCATCATTGTTCCTGGCATAGATATAATATTCCATTTACCAGAGTAATGGTGCATTTAATGGATGCAATATGTTCCAAGATGTTTCTTGGTCAATTAATTGAGTAGAACATTGAAATCGATCGTGGTAGTTAACCCGCCTGTATGCATGTGGAGTCTTGATGCTAAATTCAAACTGTGCAGCCTAAATAATAAATAGTACAATCATGGTAAAAAAAAATGTCGCTTTTCAGCCATGTTCTGAATGGAAAGACGGGACAATTTTCATGACTGCAATTGTATATTGCGCAGTGGGGTACCACATAAGTGAATAATGTGTACGAGATTCCTGGAATCATTGAAATTCCACAGATTCCAATCCCGCTAAATCTTGCTAGATATCGCAAGATTTTAGCCACATCCCGAGATTCCAGATTCCAGAAGATTCCCAAATGGAACCTTACGGAATGAAGGAGATTCTACGCCTAGGTCTTATTGAAGTCCAATGGGGCCCCATTTTTTGTTAGATTAAGAATCTTTAAATTAGGGTTTAAAATTCTTTTTTAATAACATCAAAATCAATTTTTGTGGGCCCTTGACACTTGGGGGCCCAGGACTTAAGCCCTGTTAGTCCCTATGTAGATCAAGATTTGTGTGGAAACCAAAATTCTCACCGTTTGACACTGGTTTTGGCTTTTTTTTAATAAAAAAAAGTGCATATAACCCACAACTTTGACTGCAAAAAGTGAAAATTTATCTTTATTTTCTACAGTTTTTATGGTTAAAACTTCCTGGTTTATGTGCTATCCTACCTTAACAAAAAGCCGTTGAATAAAGAAAACTAGGAAAAAATAAAGAATATATAAAAAAAAAATCTGTTCTTCACTCTAGTGCAGTATAAAATCGAGCTAGTGACCCCTGTTTTACTAGGGGGCGCTCTCACAACAAACCAGCAGCTTGAAATCAATCTAGCAAAGTGCTCTGCTTATTGCAATTGGGAACAGAGAGCCAGGTAGAAACTACCAACATGGCATAAAATGGCTAACCCGTTTGCTCAGTCCTGGTGGCACTTTTCAAACTTTTATGACTACAACCGCCATCACGTATAGTATCACATTGAATCGCGTGCCGAATAGTGATCGCGAGAAAGTTTTCAACTACTTGTACAAAAAAAGTAAAGCCCAAATAATAAAAAAAATAAAAATAAAGTCCCATTTTAATTTTATGATTGTGGATATCACAAACATCATTTATCAGTGCCCCCTTGCTTCTTTATCTGATACCACTTGAATATTGTGATAAGTGCATCACAAATATCTCTAGCTAAAACAAACATGACTTTATTGCAATCAAGATATAAGTATGTTGACTAAAAAACAAAAAATAAAGTTAAGTTGACTTATCTTTCTTGACTGCTTTTTAGAAGAGTGAAGTAAAACAAGTTTCGACATGCCTTAGAAGTGTCATGCTTCATCCACAAGTGGTGTGCATAACGATTCCTTTCCTAGACTTATGCACTAGTTCAGCAGCACTTTGGCAATATCGTGCAAGCTGTGTGGCCCAGACATTGGTTGGGCTTAACACTAGGTGCATTCAAAAAGTCGTGTTTTAAGTGTTTTAGGTGTTTGTGTTTTTGCCTTGTCGTGTTAAAAGATACAAAAACAAAAACACAAACACCGAAAACACTTAGAACACGACTTTTTGAATGCACCTACTGTAACTTAAGTTACCAATATTGTATGCTCGACTAGTGTCATATATGTACTGAACAGCATTTCACAAGTCACCTTCGCAGAAGTACAAAAAGTGTAGGAGACTTCTCCTTTCATGAATTGTAGCAACCTACTATACTTCTACTACAACTATTATTGCTACTACTACTACTACTATTATTATTACTACTATAACTACTACTCCTACTATTACCACTACTACTACTACTATTATTATTATTACTACTAGTACTATTGCTACTATAACTACTACTACTACTACTACTACTACTACTACTATTACCACTAATATTACTAGTACAAGTACAATTGCTACTATAACTACTACTACTACTACTGCTACTGCTGCTGCTGCTGCTGCTGCTACTGTTTCCTACTGCTACTACTAGTACAACAAAAAAATTCCCTTCAGTTTTAGCTGTTTTAAGTCTCTCTACCAGATGGTATAAAAATCCATAGAGATTAAATGACATCAGACTTGGCCTGGTTGCTTCGCTCTGAAAAATATGGTCAACTGTCTTGCCCCCCCCCCCCCCACAGTATTAAAAACTTACCAAGCAAATGCTGAAGTCATTAAATCTCAATAGTTGTTTGTACCTTCTTGTGGACAAACAAACAACCAGCTCTTCTGCCTTAAAGTTTTTTTTGTCTATGAATGTACTACAAGTCTACTACTAATCTTGGGAAAAATAAATAACGACTTTTTAAATGTCAAAACAATCTTTAAGCCATTTTTTGTCTGATAAATTAAATTCTTAGATAGGAAAATAAACAAACTAAACAACCCAACTCCATTTGCACTTTCTCAGTCAATAAAATTGATCATTGCACTTCTAATCTCCGAATCCCCACCCAAAAAAACCACAGCACATCCATTTTAAATAGAAAGTGTGTGTGAAGTGAAGGTTATTGAGCTTCACTCTGGGGATAGAGTGCAATGCGAGGAAGCAAACTTATTGAGCTGCAAGGATTGCTCATCTGCTTCATTTAAGTTTCCACCATCAGTTGATGTGCTCAGTCCCCTGGAGAGTTTAATGGATCATTTTACGGATAGGTAAACAGCACTGTTGTTTTGCCATTAACCTAAGGTTAATAGAACCTTACAGACTTAAAAAAAGAAAAAAACTAAAATTAAAATAACTAAAAAAAAAAAATAATCACCTAAGATGTAATTATTACCTAAAGATGTGCTAATGATCCATTAATCTTCTAACAAAAACAATGGATGCATTGAAATTGTGTTTTTGTCATTATTTTCTAAAGAAAATTCATTAAATTTTCAACTCTTCATTTCTATTCTATAATTTATTGAGAAGAAAAGCTTCAATTTCATTGGTCCATTTCACACAAGCCAGCCAGGAATATAAAAAAATAAAACAATGGAAATCAATAAAAAGAACCATTGGTCAGACAAGCATAGAAAACTTTATTACATCAAACTAAAACACGAAAAAATAATTATAAGAAGGAAAAAAATGTCAAAAAAAACTCGGGATTCCGTTTAAATCGCGTTCAAGAATCATAAAACCTGTGTCGCACTCCCAAATCTGGACTTTCATAAAAGATTTGCGCCGTAAACTTGTCTGTGTGGGTCTTTTTAAGACCGGGGCTATCTCCGCTTGGCATTCTGCCATTGATTGCGGCAGGCCTGAAATGAGACGCACCAAAGCCCACTTTCACTCGTGCCGCCCGCCCTAAGGCCCTGGGCCGGCGCCAGGGAGGCAGAGAGCGGCTTCTTTTGAACTCGGTCGGAAGTGAAGTCAATGACCATGAAAGAAGGAGCCACACATTCACAACACATCTTGCAACGACGCATTCATCACTCCATCGCTCCTGGTTTTTCAGACCCAAATTCAGCCCCACAAAAAAAAAAATTATTTTTTTTTTTAAATTAAAAATTAAAATTAAAAAATAAAAATTAAAAAATATTTTCAAAAACAAAAATAATTTCTTGATTCGCGGATCGTTACGCGATGAGCAATAGGAAACTCCAGGCATGGAAAATGTCATCGAACGTATAACCCGGGAATTTGAGTAAAATGAAACGTTAAAATCGACCGTTTTATCGATTCGTTTTATTTATTTCGTGAAAATGACATTTTCCATGTTGTTTGGATCGAGTATTTGTTTGGAATTTACCTGTACGATGTCGCCTTCCGCACTTAATTTGGCGCCTGCTCCGGAAAACTGTCCGTACAATTCATAGGTGTAGGTACGATATTTGCCGTTCTCGGTCGTCTCGAACAACACGACTTCGAGCAGCGCCCGTTCCTGAGCAGCGGCCACCGCCGATCCTGCTTCTAGGCCGGCCGCGACCGATACCGACACGGCCATGCTCACGACGGTGAACAACGCTGGCCAGTCCTTCATCCTGGCCCCGGCCTCCTCATGACTTTTTCTCACCGACGACGACGGAGCCGCAACGCCCGGATGTGTCCAAAATGCAGCATCACCAACACAACGTCCGTCTTTCTCCTCTCTGTGCCTAGTAAACTCGATTGGCACGATCGGGCGCCTCTAAAAAATCTGATCCCGGTTTGAATGCGGTGTCTCGCGGTAGGACGAGTCCCCGTTGCAGCCACCGCCGGCGTGGTTGAGTTTGGCTCGTTGCGTTTTGGCCGTCAATCGAAGTAAGTTTTTGTTTTTTTTGGTTGGTAAGTTCGGGTGGTTTTGTGTTGGATTAAAAAATGTTTAAATAGTTTTAAAAAAATTAAATTAAACGTTTGAAATGAGCGAATGTTTGCGGGGTGTTGGTGAAGCTATGAGGATTTGTTCTGTTTCTAAGGTTGGGTTCATACGATCCAAAGGGTGTAGGGTTATATAAAAGATTTTTAATCTAAATCTGAAAATCAATTTAATTGGATTTTTCATTTGTTTGATTTTGATTTTTTTGGGGGGAAAAGTTCAAAGATTTTTTTTTTTTGTCTCTGCATTCTTTTCACTTCAAATCTGTTTGAATGTTTTAAATACCAAACCAGGCGTGAGTAAATGGAAGTTGTAAAACGCGTTTCAAGTACCTCATTTACGCCTCACAAACGACCACCTTGCTTCCAGTCAAAGAGGCGCAGAGAAATTGTGAGTTGCAATATTCGCAAACCTATCTTTATCTTCACTAAAGGCTGGAACATAAAAAGAGAAAGAAAGAAAAATGTGAAGAATGCACTCAAAACTACTCATTTGAAATCTCGAGAGTATCTTGCAAAACAATTTACTCGCGCCCGAAAACCATCCTTTCTTATCTTGAAAACAAATCCATATTTATACGAAGGAAATACGCTCGAAACGAGTGTTTATTTACTTCTAGAAGACGATCACTCAGCACTCACTTATCCCGCCATTTTTATTTCATTCGCTAGGCGGTGATTGGTCGAGGATTTATTCGCAGACTGGTGGCGATTTATAAAAGTTAATAACTCCCAGTGCACAACATGACTCGCATTTTTCTTCTTTTTTTGCCTGAATATTTGTCTGTGAGCGGCTTTCCTTGATAATAGCTGCAGTAATTGCCCTATTGAGGTGTAGTCGTGAAAATATCAGCTTCTCCAGGGTCGCCCCCACTTTCGTGATTAGGATAAGAGATAAGACAGACCGGCGTGTGTGACATGGCATCAAAGATGCCGCCATAGTCGTTACACTTGTTGGGAACTGTTGGTCGTTACTTGATATGCAAAACGATGAAATAAAATAAAAATAAAAAATGTTTTATTTATTATTTATGTGTGTACAGCTGCTGATTTAATGGTTTTACAGCTACGTGTCCTGGAAGATTAGAAATTTATACGAGTTGTAAAGCGAAACTTAAAGCTGAAATGGCGGTTGGAGGACATAAATAAATAAACGAATGGATAAAAGGGAAAGAACAAGAGTTTTTTTCACTTGTTTTGCACTGGAAAATGGAATTTCAAACTTAACTTTGGTTCGTTTACAAATGATAATATCAGAGGTTGGTTGCTGGATGAAAATTGGCTGGCTGCCGACCGGCTCCTCGCACGCTCAACTGTATCAATTTACGCACAACTGCAAGCCTGGCACCCGCCAGTGCTGAATTGAAAGCAGCCGCCAGCTCAGTTACTGTCTTTCAGCTACTCCACCACACACGTGGGCTCAAATAATGATCCCATTGGAACTTTACGTTATCTATTCCATCATGTTTTTTTTTTTTACTTTCCAAACTTCAGATTTTAAGCTTTGTGTTTTTCTCTGGCACACTGGGTCCCAAATTAATAATTTATAAAAAGAAATCTCTGAATGCTCAGTTAGAAAGGGAAAAATCTAAGGAGAAACCAAAATAATAACGGTAGAGTTTCACGCAATTGATTATAATCCATGTTTTAGACTAAATTATTTCCATTAATAACTCATGGGTTATAATTTAAAAGAAAATAATTCTCTCCAGACAAGTGGAAATTTAAAACGTAAAGATTATTGCAAATGGCGTCTGATTTGATATCTACCACCTCAATAGTTCCACTCCCGAAATTTTTCAAACTACAACAGCAACCTAGAAAAACTATAATTCGTTTGATTCGAATCGGTCGTGTGCCCCTTGGTAAATTTTTTATTGGATTATAATCCAAATAAAATTATAATCTATTGCCTGAAACCTCTTACTTATTCAACAAACTTGACATTTTGGCACGTCATTACTGGATGACGCAATCCAAGCCTTGCAAGCAGCTGCTGCCATCTGCATTGAAATAGTGAAAACTCAAAAATAAACAAAAACTCTCAAAATTTCCTAATATTTATTATCCACAAGTACAGTTGCATAAAAATAACAACAACATTGTAAAATCTATAAACAATTGTGCATAGGTAGTTGAAATAAAAGAAAAAAACAATAAAAAAAATCACTATTTCAATAAATTCACACAAAACAATACATATTGTCAATGGCTCGTCCTTGGACACCCGATTGTTGTTCGCCCCGCAACCTCAGCAGAGAATCGGTGCTCGTTCTCACCGGGCCAGCGCTGGTCACAAGTTGTCGTCGTTCTGGGATCCGCGGCGCTCTGCTTTCGTACCGGACACCATTGATTGTCCCAACACTTTCCGCGTGCGCTGGAGTTTGCTCCTGCGAACTGCTCGAATTATCCGTGTCAAAAGTGACGACAAACTCCGTCAGAGTGACGTCAGAAGCCCCTCCCGACTCCAGCGGTATGGGATAAATGCGAAAGTGTTCCAGCATGTCGAAAATCGTTTGAAACCACAAATGCTGCACGTGACACTGTCCGTCGGCGTTGACCGTCATCCGCAGATGCTAGAAACAAAGCAAATGTAGCACCGGACCGAGAAAATAGCCAGAAATGATCAATTACTTTCGCTCGCCCTTGGAAATTGAATGTGAGAACGAGTTCGCCACTTCGGGTTTCACTCGTGCGCACCAGGAACACCCCGTGTCCCGCCGGGCCGTCTTGGAGGACCATGTAAGCGGCACTCGACCGCATTAGTGACCCATGGAACCACGGATATTCTTGGAGCCTTTGGTAGATGTTGTTGGTAGTTGCTGGGTAATTAGTTTTGTTGTTAAAATTTTTAAGGAAAATTCATTTTTTAATTTTGTGTAGTTACCGATGCTGTCACTAGATCTGGGTGGCGCGCTCAATTCGGAGTGTTGGTTGTTGGTTGGAGCGCGGAGAACGGGAAATGTGTCTGAATCTGAGCGCGGGGGGATCTCCGGAGGTTCGTTTTCGTTTATGTCCGGGCTGCGATTGGGCGATTCTAGTATCGATTCTGATCGAGATTTGGATGTGCTGTTTTTGTAAAATGGAATTAGGGCTGTTAGAAAATGAAATTTCAATGTTAAAATCAGTGGCGTAGCAAGAAGTCAATGGGCCGGTGTGCAAGTTGGGCTTTTCGGTATTTGGCGAGATATACAGGGCCGGATTAAGGCGGGGGGCACTGGGGACACTTGCCCCGGATGTTCTTAGTCAAATATTGGATGTTTTAGTCAAATATTGGATGTTTTTAGTCAAAAATTGTATCTTTTTGGTCAAAAAAGATTATTTTTTACCTAAAAATTAAATTTTTTTGGTCTCAGAATGAATTCTTTGGGCCTAAATGTGAATTTTTGATCCAAAAAAAATTTTTTTGAAAATTATTTCAAAGAAATTATTAATTTTTTAATTAAAGTAATGCTCACTGGCCTTCTAGGCTCGTGTTCCCATATCAACTGCACGCGCTTCACCCCCGATTGCCACGCCACTGGCTAAAATGTACGTCGTGGTACCTCAAATAATGTTGACAAGTGCAGTTTTTAATAGTGGACAACCATGACCTCATGTCATCCGCATTCCGCGCCTCGATTACATATTCCGTGTTGTTTTCTATCTGAAAAATAATTTTTTTTTTATACAAAAAAAAAAAAAAAAAAATTAAATATCGTTTAATTTACTTTTAATACAAATGTGTGTTCGTGGTCTGGCATTTCCAATGACGTTGTTGCGCGAGCTTCGACGAGGACAAAACAGAAAAAACCAGTCTGGGCCTTAATTGCCTGTTAAATAAGTTTAGAATTGTTGATGAAAATGAAATTTTTATGAATGATTCATTTGCAGCTTATTCAGAACCGTCCACCTATGCTTGTGTGCGTGCCAATAGCTCTTGAAAAACATGTTTACAACCTATTTATGGCTCACCGATCGCCATGGCAAAACAAATACGAGAAACACTAAGCAGATACAACCTTCCAACATGAGTAATCATTTGTTTAGTAAACAAAGTATCACCAGATACAGGAAAAATAGGAAAGGAAAAAAATTATTTTGCTTATAATCTTGTTTTGTTGACAAAAATTCCTCATTTCATCCACTTTTTCCTGCTACAACAAAACAAAAACAAAATTTTTTAAAAAATAAAATAAAATTATTCATGCAACACATTTTTCGCTAATAAAAAAATAAGTAGCCTTGAAAACATCAAAACAGACTAATAAAATGTAAATAATAAATAACTAAATAAATATTTTTTTTAAAAATGCACAGAGCTTATCATTTAATCTTTTAATTAATGTAACTCGTTGTCCAAGCATGTTTGCTCTGCACTCCAAACCATCTGACCCTAATGCGAGTGAACAATTTTGTCAACAGGGTGATAACGACTCGAAACAAACATTACCTTTGGCGGAGTGTAAAACTCGAGCATGTACCCGGCTGTTGTTTTAAGTAGCACGAGTCTGCATTTCTCCCATTTCTGTTTCCCGTCCATGTTTTCACTGGTCAGCAAATACACGATTCCTTCTTTCTCACACTGGACAATAATTTTAACAAATTTCGTCTTTCGCAGCCCCTTTTCGGACGTTTCCTCGTTTTTATGAAACAATCCTCTTCCTTTTCTCATCAAACTGAGCCGTCGGAAGAATCGTTTCTGTTTCGATTTTTCCTTATCCGAATGATCGGATGACATTTTCGTCATTCCTCCCTCCAAACTTTCGTCCGATTTATCCGTATTGTTTTCGTCCGGTGTTTTCATTACCTCCTCGAAGTAATTCGTGAAGCATTCCACGAATTTCGCGGAGAAATGCACGGATCGTGTCGGATTGAGCGCGACGTCCGTAACGATGCGGAGATCGGCGGCGAGTCGGGCGGCTGCACTACGCGCGTGTCGGTGACAAATATCGAACCAAGAGAGCGTTTCATCGTTTCCGTCGTGGTTACTCGATCCCATTTTGTTTTTTTAAAAACTAAATGGTCATTTCAACTTACGTCTCACCTCTTAACAAGCTCGATTATCGTCTAATTTGTCGGGTTAATGATGAAAATTGCCATTGCACGGTTAACAGAGGGCGCCAAAACCAGCACGCTTATATCCAAGCTCGATTGTCATTGGTTGTTTTTATCGTCTGTTTTCATTACTCAGCTTGGAAATTATTTCAGAAATTAAAATTTTATTAATCATAATTTCGTACAGCAAATTTTTCTTTTTTACATTTGATCACAAATAAAATGAATAAATAGAAAATATTTTATTTTTAAATTGTCAAGTGAGAGTTGTTGTACTAGAATGTACAAATATACAAATATTGTGTTGGATCGAGATCGAGGCTAAAAATAATTTCAACATTTTGAGTATCTGCGGTTTTGTTCGATCACCGTTTTCTGGTTCTGCGGTCGATGTTTGGTTTCTGGATCAATTTACTGCCCTTTCCCTTGACACCGTCAGTGTCGTCTTGCAAATTTCTCAGCGATTGCTCCGATTTACTGGCCTTGATTCGGGTTGCAGGTGACACGGTTGGCTTCAGGGGCTTTGGATTTGATTTCCGGTTGCGAGCATCGGCTGGCGAAGAAGTTTGCTTGGAATTAGAGCGTTGAGTCGATAAATCCCATGAATTACTTCGCACGTGTCCCCCTTGATTCTTTCTGCTCGATTTGCTGACATCGCCGATTGAACTTTTCAAAATAAAAGAAAATTAATTCCATTTAATTTAAAATTCACAATTAACTTCTAAAACGATCCACCAATGGTTATATAACCAAAACTCTTTTTGTTTACGTAGTAAAGTACTAGCAGTGCCATCTGGTGGCTTGTATGCGGTATCACATCACAATCAAGATGGCCGCCGCTTTGTTTCCCACCCTTCCCGTGGATTTTGAGTTAAAATCGTGAATTTTTCAAGCAGTGATGCAAGTTCGAGGTAAATAACATTACAAGTCGGGAAAGAAACGACTTGATTGTCAATTTTTCTATCAGTCTTACTTGCTTCCTATTTTCCTTCGATTTAATTCCTTAGAAATAGAGTCTGGTATAGATTTTTCGTCAATTGCTTTCGTCCCTATTGAATTTCCTTTAAGCGATGAATCCAAACTCTAAAAAAAATACAGTTACACAAATAAGAATTAGATATTTTTAAATTTATAATTGAATAACAAACCATGCTATTAACCCACACATCTGGGTTTATGGATGTAAACGAGTCCTCTAGATTACTGGAGCTTCTACCAACACTTATTGGCGACTTAAATCCACTCCTAAAACCCCAAAAAATATAGTAATCTACCATAATGAAATGCTTTTGTCAGTGCCGGATTAGGGACCCGGGACAACGGATCAAAATAATATTGATTTGATATTGAAAGAAAATTACAATCAAGCGTTCTTAATTTGCGAGGAGGGGCCCGGCACTAACTTTTCTTCAAATTTGATTGCTTTACCTGCTTTCTCTGTCTTCGAGTCGCTTAATTAGCCGCTCGTTTTCTCGACTAATAATTTCCTGATCGTGATTGAGGACATCACGTGCGCGCAGCAAATCAGAGTTTTCCTCTCGGAGAGTTTCGTTTTCAACCATGTACTCTTGAAGCATGTTGTATATCTCTTTAGGATTGACTGCTGATGGCAAATGTTCATTTTTGTCCGCCGCTTCTTTGAGTTTCGCTAAATTTTCCACTGTAGAAACAATAGACAAAAGAAGTCGTAATTTCTTTGTATGCACTACAAAAGTTGTACAATAAACTTACTACTAGATGACTTCATACTGGCAGACAATTTGCTTTCCCTTTTCTTTGGAAATTCCAACTGTTTTCTTAAATACTGATTTTCAGTGCGAAGTAATTTCACCTCCCGTTGAAGACTTAAAATTAACGTTTCTCGTGGATCCATAACTACAACTGGTTTATTTTTAATTCTTTTAGTCCTAGCTGCATATCTCAATGTATTGACTGTTTCGGCCAAATTTGACTTTGCAGGTGTCACACAAGCGATCTGTATTCATAAAATGGAATTAACTGTAATGCAGTAGAACTTCGATTATCGGAACATCGGTTAATTAGTGAACAACCAGTTATCTGAACAGTGGTGAACGTAGATGAGCTCAACGGCTGAACACAACAAGAACAGCGCCATGGGTAAGAGGCGTTCAGTGCCCCATATTGCATAAAAGTGTACACCTATACCTTGCTGTACGGCCGCTCTTTATACAGCATTTCGCTATAACGGCCTTTTTACAATGTCCCATTGTACAAACAAATCGGTTTTATGAACACACTTAATTCCGATAATCGATATTTCCTTCGACTTTTACCATAAGCGTGACGCCATTTCCACCTAAGCTGTCAGCTAATAGTTTAGTTAATTTACTGTCTCTGTATGGGATGTGGCCTTGTTTTTTCTTCGGGTCTCCCAGTGCAGATATACATTTACCTAGTGAGGATTTGTCAATTTTAATTAATCAATTATTTTGTTGTTTTTACCTAATGTAAGAAGACTGCGGTTTATTTTATTCGTTTCATTGTGGTCGGTTCCTTTTTCGGACACTTTTTCACTGCCAGCCAAATCAACAAATATTAATTTTCCTTGTTTGGTGACAAAAGCGTTTTCCTCTTCGGATATCCGGATTTCAATCGCAATATTTAATGTGAGTATACAATGGCTGCGGCTTGAGTAATCGTTCGCATTATTCGGCGCAACTTGTCTGTTTTTAAGACCTAAAAGTAAAAAAAATAAAATAAAAAAGCAAGATTTAGAATATTTTGTCCATTTTTCTCACCTTCTTCCATCACCGCCATCACATCGTCCAATTCGACGCATTCGATGATGAACAGATTTTCGACGTAAAACCCTTTCGCACGAGACCACCTGACTTGTAAATATTTTCTCTGCGAGCCTGGGTTTAGTAAATCGATTACTTGTTCGTTGTATATCTCTAAGAAACTTGCGTGGATCAAACATGACACGTCGCTTTTCGTGTGCAATTGCTTGAATAAATAGCGAAATGACCGCGTCATTAGGCCTTCATTTTCCAAGCTACTTTTCATCTTGCCGTTAACCTAATTGAAGAAAAATTAATTTAACATTTGTAAAATTAATTTAAAATTTAAATTACCAATGGGGGACCGGTTATTGTGTACGTTTTCCCAGATCCAGTTTGTCCATAAGCAAAAACCGTGCTTGAAAATCTGAAATAAATTCAAATTAATGTCAATAGATGGCGCGAATTTCAAATTTCAAATCTAACCGTCAACGTACCCATCTAACGCCATATCGATCAATCTTTTAACCCCACTGTGCTCGAAAATATCTTCCTGTATAGATCCAGGTTCAAAGACCACGTTGAAAGTAAAAAGTTTGGGTTTGGATCCACTTTGGATGCTATCAGCCTGAAATTAATCACGAATGTAACGAGTTTCGAAAAACAATATTAAAATTTAAAAATATAAAAAATCACCACTATGCGCCCATCGCCAGGAAAGGTCAATCCAAACGTCTCGTGTTTATTTGCTTCTTTATTATTCAACGGTCTAACTCTACAATAACAAGTTCCATGAGAAAAAAGCGCGACGACCATTAAAATCCAATCAATACAGCAAACTTACCTAATAATTACGCTAACATTATCAGGAGAATCATCGTATTCGTCATCATATAGGCTAGTGTTACTGAAAAATAAATTTCAACTTAAATATGCTATCATTGTCAAAGGGTTGTACACTAAAACGTTGACACAATGGCCAATGACATGTAGTATGACCATCGCGTGTGTATTAACCGATGCAGTGCACTTTGCTTTGGATAAAAATGGCAGTAAACAAGCCATTTAATAACGTCGAGTCAACTTAAGGTCAGAAAGAAATGCAATAAAAACGTTTTCAACAAAAATTGACCGTTCACCCCTTTTATGGATTCGTATATTTTATTCACTGCTTAGCACACTATTCATTTCCGGTCTGTTTTGTTTTTATTTTTCATGGAATCAGTGGCGGATAGACTTATTTGGGCCTCTCAACACAATTTGTGGGCCCCTCAACATACGTACTTAGCTTTTACTCATGCATGCTTTTTTTCACATGCATATTTTTTCATGGGGCCCTTATGCTGGGTCATAGTAAATCCGCCCTTCTGTTTTCGCTAGATCAACAATTTATTAATCTACAGGTTATAGTGATAGATTGAAATTTTTCTCTTGGAAAACAATGGAAAGATGTGATGGAAAATCGAATTTAATGTTGTAAATAATCGACTTGGCCTTAATTTGCTTTTAAGTTGTAATCACTAATCTATGTAGTCGTTATGTTAATGTATTGGGATTGGGAATAGAAAGAAAAGTGGGACATGAAAGCTCAAACTTAGTAAGTCTAAAAATCTAAATGACAATCTACAAATATCGAATTAAAACTCAAATAAAAATGGTTGCAGTATAATAAACACTTCCGGTCAGGGGCAGATTTACATGAGGGCTAAGAGGGTTTAAGCCCTGGGCCCCCAAGTGTCAAAGCCCCATAAAAATTGAGTTATTATCATAAATTTCATAAATAAACATATTTCAAGTCTGATTTTAATGTTATTAGAAATGAATTTTAACCCCAATTTAAAGATTCTTAATCTAACAAAAAAATGGGGCCCCGAAAAACCTAGATCCGCCCCTGCTTCCGGTTTCTAAAACGCAAACAAAACAACACAACACATCAAAAATCCAAAAATCTTGTCAAAAACAACCACAAGAAATTTCTTCTTCGATCAATGAAACACGAGTTGAATGTCTCAGTATTAAAATCGGAATAAAACCGCACCGACCAATGAAATTTTATCAAGTTTTTTTCTCCCCTATTTAGTAATGATTTCTTGAGAAGAAACACGCAAACTTATTCAACCTGAGAATGGCGTGAGACCACACAAAACGAACAAGATTTCATTAAAAACAGCACTAAAAATCTATCCCAATACCTCGATATAATTGAACTGTGTCCAGAAGCGGTCCGATTATGACCATCTTCAGATTCACCATACCCAGAATCTGCCGTTGGAATTCCGTTATCGCCCAACATTTTGTCTTATATCATCACCATCATCATCTAAACGTGAAAGAAAATTAATTTTTAATGAACTAAAAATCAACTCCTTAAATATTTATATCAAAACGTTCTTGTCCGAGTCCGATCGACCGACCCCATAAAAAGAACCCGAAATCTATTCAAACTATCGATTTAAAACTAAATGTCAATTTAAAACTAATGAGCTGACTTGGTACTCGGAAATAACAATTCAACCATTATCGATCACTCGTTTATATCCGCAATGTTTGTTTGATTACTTTTAAAAATTATTTATTAAATAAAACGAGTTACTTACAAATTCCTGAGAGGTTTCGTATTGAGTTTAATAGAAAACTTCAACTTGTTGTCCCGTATTGAGTTCTCTATGGCAACAACACATCCACCACAAGTGAATTTAACAGCGATGTAATAACGTAATTGGTTAAATTTTGATTTTACGGTCGGGTGGATGAATATGAGCCGTGTCTAATGAGTGTTGTTGGCTCTTCTAAAACCGGCTGGCGCGCGCTCGCTGTCAGCGTGGAGTGTTTGTGAAAGAAGAGTTGAAATACGCGTCAGAAATTTCCCGGTTCTGAATCAATAGAGGTCGGTCGTAAAATCATCATAGGTTTTGGCTCGTTTTCTATGGCTGTTACGCTTGTCACGTGGTGTTTGCGAGTGGTCTGAATGAGGCGGAACTTAGTCGTCTATATATTTAACCGATTGAGTGTCGTGTACCTTTTTATTTTTTTAAATGAATGTGAAAATTTATTATTTATTTAATTATTATTTTTTTTACAAATTATATGGATTTTTTTTTTTTTTTTTTTTTTTGGTTATGTGAATTGGAGAATAAACGGAAACAGATGCTCCGAAAGCTTTTGTTTTGGTAATCAGAGTTCAATGACCGAATAACATTGACAATGGGACGTCTGGTTTAAGCGGTTTGATACAATATTTCAATCTTTTTTCTAGGTGGAACGGGCGTTAAAATGAAATAACACCCGGAATGTACTTGTCAATCAAGGATTGATAATAAGGAACCAGTAAATCCAGATCGGGTTCTTCATCTGCTTTGGTGTACAAATCAAAATTACTAAAAAAAAAAATAATTGAAAATTATCTAATATTACATTAAAAAAATGCAACCAATAAAAAGGATAAAAAGAAAAATCATTTTTTTATAAGCTTCACTGCAATGCATGGCAACACTGCAGTGAAGCCTACCGTTTGAATTTTGAATTTTATATCAAAATTGTTTAAAATCTTAAAAAATTTAAAATCTGATGCTTACTTAAAGAGTTGGACCCATTTCAGCATTTCCTTATCAGTTTGATTACACAGATACATGTAATCACCGCACGCATGCCACGGGTAAAACGAATGGAATCGGATTATGTACAACGCTTGTTGGGGCAGCCGACAAGCAACATGGTTAGTTAATACTCTGTACAAATATTCATCATGACCCCATGACATTGTTACTCGATCTAACCCAATGTTTTCTTCATAAATTCCCAAACGTGTACTGAAAAGAAATTCAAACAAAATCAAAATCAAAAATTGAATTAAATTAAAATTTTTTGGTCTTAAAAATTAAAATAATATTTATTTTCGCACACGAGGACGCAAAACATTGATAAACTTGCAAAGTGTTATCTACAAACGTATTTGGTTACTTACTTGTAAAGAGGATTATACGAATCGAGGTTTTCGTCGAATGACGTTTGTCTGTACACAATGGAATCTGCATACGCGCAACCAACTGGAAATGTGTCCCCAACAACTGCCCACTACAACAACAACAACAAATTTAATAAATAACTGAAAATTATGCAATTTAATGTGTATAATTTGTTTAAAGAAGTGAAAAATTACTTGTTCTTCGCCGTACAAAGCCATAAGTTTTCCCAAATCGTGGATTAGTCCCGTAAGATGCAACCAATCAATATCGGGATATGCATTTCTGATGGCTTCAGCTGTTTGGAACCCATGGATAATATTCGGAAGATCAACCTACATTTGATTTATATTTTGATTTATCGTTTTATTATTAATGGAGTGCTTTTTTTTTTTTTTTTTTTTTTTTTTTTACATCAGGATCGCTTTCGTCTATCAGCGAATTCAATTTCTGCATCGCATCCATAACTGGCAACTGACATTTATCAAATCGACACCAGTATTCTTGCTGTAAAACTAAGCTTGATTTAATTAAACAAATCTCGTTGATCATTTAACGAGTGAAAAAAAAAAACACCTTTTTCTTGACAAATTCAACGGTTTGATTTGTGTGCATTTTCAAGTAGGTGTCGCGAACTCTTTGCTTGATCGGACAACTCTGTTATTTGATAATTCAACTTTATTTCGACAAAATTTGTCTCTTCTATTTGTACTCATCAAATACCTCATCTTCCGTGTAATCTCGGAACTTTTCTTTGCTTTTTATGTAGACTGGTTCCGGTCTGAAGTACTCAGATGGATCGAAGCATGGAATAACCGGTTCAAGAGCGGTTTTCAACTATAAAAATAAATAAAACAAATCGAACAAAACTGATAAATTAAATATAAAATGTTAAGAACTAAAAATTATATACTACGGAAGTCATTTTAGCAGCTTAAAGCAAACACTTCTCATCCAAACTTGGGAGTAATCTGAGATATTGGAGGTCAAAAAATTGTTTTTATACGGCTCCTCCGTGTAATCTTTTTATCTTTTTTTTTAAGCATTTGCGTAGATCGAGATAATTTTGTTCATTCTTATCAACTTTGGGCATTAACATCGATATATTCTGACGTTCCAAGAAGACAATCTTGGTGCTAGATTGTGGATATCGATTGCAAATAATTTTGTTTAATTGGGGGTTAATTTCCAAGTAAAACATCCCATGAAAACTGAAAAATAAAATCAATTTGTGTATATTTATTTCCTAATCGATACCCAGTGTGTTGTGTAAGATTTTTTTTGACCCTGAAATAATGGCTAATTATGATGAAATCAATAAAGCAATCGAAACCAAACATGCCAATCATTGAAAAAATGATATTTTTATTACTTTTAAAATAATTATTTCGTAATACATTTGTATGACAGCAAATTAACACAAAAAATCATGAGTTGGTTCCTCTTCTTTACTTTGTACAATGTATAAATGCAAATAACAAAATTGCTAAAATTGACGTGCAACTTTCGAATTGACATGTTTTTTCCGACACGATAGAAGTGTTGATAAAAGAGTAAATAAAACCAGTTCCAGCCAGCTTCGCTCTATTCTCTCCTCTAGTTAAGAACAGAAGATGAAATCTGTTTGGCCAAAATACGAATTTCGGTTCTGAAGTCGCCTTCATGTCCTAAAATTAACAGAATCCATATAAATTTAGACTAATATTACATAAAAACGCATAAATTTCTCAAAATATTGCATCAAAATGCATAAATTTCTCAAAATATTGCATTAAAATGCATAAATTTCTCAAAATATTGCATTAAAATGCATAAATTT
>JAQIXU010000744.1:0-25596 GCA_034701245.1 Strigamia transsilvanica | reverse complement strand
AATAAATAAATAAATAAATAATTTCTTTCTGTGTGATTTTCGTCATGTGTGATTTTCGTGCTGTGTGATTTTTGTCCTGTGTGATTTTCGTCCTGTGTGATTTTCGGCCTGTGTGATTTTCGTCCTGTGTGATTTTCGTCATGTGTGATTTTCGTCATGTGTGATTTTTGTGCTGTGTGATTTTTGTGCTGTGTGATTTTCGTCCTGTGTGATTTTCTTCCTGTGTGATTTTTGTCCTGTGTGATTTTCGTCCTGTGTGATTTTCTTCCTGTGTGATTTTTGTCCTGTGTGATTTTTGTCCTGTGTGATTTTTGTCCTGTGTGATTTTCATTTTATGGTCGGAAAATGCACTTTTTTGTCTGAACATGCATTTTTTTTAAGGAAGGAATTATTTTTTGTTCAAAAACAAATTTTTTTGTCTAAAAATCCATTTTTTTTTGTCTAAAAATCCATTTTTTTTTGTCTAAAAATCCTTTTTTTTTGGTTTAAAAATTCTTTTTTTTGTAGCCCGACCCATCTGGATTTCCCAGTAGGAAATTTTTTCCCAGTCCGAAATTTTTTCCCAGTCCAGCCCTGGCATTTAAGCTCTCTCGTAAACAAAACAAAACAAAAATTGCTCATACCACAAAATTCAAGATTCTGCTTTTTATTTATTCATTTTTGATCGAATCAATACAAAAATTAGTTAGGATGTTTCTTCATTCCTTCTTTAGCCAATCGATCGGCTGCATCGTTGCCCACATCCCCCGAATGCCCCTTAACATATTCCTACAAAAAATTCACTTTTTAAATAAAATTTTCAACCAAATAAAGCACTCGAAAATTCCATTTACCCAATGCACTCGAATTCCGTCCGACACTGCAATGATGTCCTCAAAATCCGCCCGGTTTTCAACCGGTCCACCAGAAACGTTTTTCCAGCCATTTCGTCGCCAATTATTCATCCAATTAGTCATCCCTAAATCAAAATATAATTTAAAATCAATCGATATCCATAAATTAAATCTCGTACCTTCAATTAGAAGCCGGCTATCTGAACGAATAGTCATTTCTCTCAGTCCTTGCTCTTTGCCCTGTCCAATTGCTCTTACCGCGGCTTGTATCTCGGCGCGATTATTCGTCTGTCTTCCGAGCAGTGCTTCGCTTACATTTCTACAATAAAAAGACTTAATTAAATAAAATTAAATGAAATAAAATGTTTTTTTGTTCGACCTTCTATCGTGCGGGCCCCAATACACTCCGATTCCACCACTAGCGTTGTCTTGACCGTTATTCTCGCAAGCACCGTCCGTATAAACAATCGGACCACCAGTCTTGAAGACAAGAATAAAAATATAATGGCTAAAAAGTTAGGGATAAAATCATGTAATACCTGTGGAAGTTCAACAGCACCACCAACCACTCTCGCTGAGATTTGTTGCGCCAACTTGGCAAACGAGGCATCTAACATTTTTTGGAAATCGTCAGAGATTTGTTTCGCGAACTTGGCCGACGAGGCATCTAGATATTCTTCTGTTACTTTCGCGAACTTGGCCAATGAGGCATCTAGATATTCTTCCGTTACCCAATTGGGACGTACCTTTTTTGCGAAAGGTTCACCCACAGCTGGTTGTTCAGCGGGTCTTTTATTCGATTCTGAATCCGAAGAGCCGGATTGTTTCAAATCGGTACATTCGCTTTTAAAATGCCCTTTTTTATTACAATTGGAGCAACCGATGATGTTCTTTCGGCTTTCGAGGGCGTCATAAAGATTATTTATAAAACACGCGTCCTCCTCCTCCGAAGTAGGTCTTTGTTCTTTCGTTTGAGCAATAACCTCATGTATGATTTCTGCCATAATTGTGGCAGATTTCAATCGAGTTTTAATCTCTTTACCGCTCTTTTGATTCAATAGACTCGCTGCTTCCATCATTGTGTTTCGGCTTTCGAAACAAGATCTATGTTCAAGAACGAACGTGGCTATGTCTTCAAACGATTTTCCACTATGGAGATCCCTATACAGCAAATTGGTATAACTCTCTTCGTTTACATTTTTGAATAAGGTCCAGGCTGCATATGAATCATCTAGATTTCCCTTGGCTTCAGTGAAGCGCAAAATGAAATCGTAAAGAGATTCATCGGGATTTTGTACAACTTTATCTAACAGTAACGACCTTGCGAAAGGCGACAAGTCAAATCGCTTCAAAAATTCACTTTCAAAAATTTCCCAACTGGAAAATTTATGCTTGTTTTGTTGGAACCATCGTTGCGCGTGACCTAACAGATACCCGGGCACTGCCCAGTGTACCATATCATCTAAAGACACGTTTTTAGAACTAGCCACGGCTCTTAATACGTCTAAAAAATGCGCAACTTCGGATTGTTTTCCATTGAACACTGGAATATTTATACTCTTAAATGTAGGGCGATTAGTCTGATTGAACACAGCCAAAATCCGTTTTACATCCTCCATAGAGAAACGAGCATCATTGGAGCCATTCGACGTCGTCAATTGGCGGCCCCCTGGTGGGTTGGATTGTTGCCTGGTGGTGTTTTCAACACGCGTATATCGAATCGTTTCCCTTAAAATAAAAGAAAAGAAAAACTTACTAAATGACTCGGACATATCTTGAAAAATTTACCTCTCGTTATTGCTCATGGTCGAAGGCTTGTGTCTGCAAATCTGTAGTGTCCTGTCCAGTGTGCTGTCTGGGCCTCAAGTGGTCACTGAAATGCATAGGGATTCGTAGAATTCCAAGTGACGTCATAATACAGAAATTTCTAGTTGTTCACAAAACTTATTGACAACTAGAAATAAACTAAAATCAGTACAAAAAATTTATTAAACCCAAAAATGCATGCAGTTATAGTAAACAAATAAATTATAAATTTCTAAAACGCTGCCACAGCAGTTCTTTTACTCTTTGACCACACCGACCATGCGGCCAATGGCCGCCGTAGTCGCCTGGTTTGTTAGGCACAATTCTTGCATTCTTGCATGGACTATGATAATTTTATTGCAATTCAAGGCATGTAATTTTCATTATTTATTTTAAAATTGAATTTGAATTGAATTTTTAAAACAAATATGGCGGAGTTTTACAATTTGTGTAAACAAGGGCTCGCTTCTGATTAAAGTGTGTAAACAATTCTGCGCAGGTGTTCCAAATCCAGCAAGTGCCTGCGCAGGCCCAGAACCCGACTCCCGTGTTTCTCACGCAAGCGGCCGTCACCGGACAACCGACTATACAAAACCGAAGAACAATGATTTTAATTTTTTAAATTAAGTCGTTTTTTTAATGTTAGTTGGTCGAAATGGACGTTTCACTAGTTTGTTAGTGATGATTGTGAGCGGAAATAAAATTAATTTTTTCATTACGTTTGAGGGGTTTATTTGCATGTAAAAACACGGAAAACGACGGGGGAGGAATTTGTGTTGGGATAACAGCGACCCAGCGTGTTGAATAAAGACAAACGAATTAAAAATGCGTCGGTTTATTCAGGTGGCTCGTCTTGGAAACCATGACAGTTGGTTTGAGAGAGAATGGATACAGAGTGACACCTGGTGTCGTAATACAGAAAAATTCAACATCTACAAAATTCACTAACATTTCCAAATGATTGCTTGTTTTATTTGTTCGTTGAAACGAAATGTTTTTTTTTTTTGTACAAACAAGTGTTTTTTCTTAAAAATAAACATTTGTTTTTATAAAAACAACGCACTTGGTCGCGCGGCAGCCATTTTGTTCATAGCAACGTCGCGGTTTTGTCTTGTCGCCATTGAACTTTTCAATTATTTATTAAAAATTCAATAAACACGAATTAAAACAAATCGTTTAATTATGAAAATCAAATACAGAAATTAATTGGAATGTTTCTTGATTCCTTCTTTAGCCAATCGATCGGCTGCCTCGTTGCCCACATCCCCGGAATGCGCCGTAACATGTTCCTACAAATAATTTATCTTTTAAATTAAATTCTCAACCAAATAAACCACTTGAAAATTCTATTTACCCAATACACTAGAATATCGGCCGCCACTGCAATGAGGTCCTCAAAATCCGCCCGGTTTTCAACCGGTCCACCAGAATCGTTTCTCCAGCCATTTTCTCGCCAAGTATATATCCAATCTTCCATCCCTAAATCAAAATATAATTTAAAATCAATCGATATCCATAAATTAAATCTCGTACCTTCAATTAGAAGCCTGCTGTCGGACCGAATGGTCAATTCTCTCAGTCCAAGCTCTTGGCACTGTCCAACTGCTCTTACCGCGGCCTGCAGCTCGGCGCGATTATTAGTCTGCTTTCCGACCAGCGCTTCGCTTACATTTCTGCAATAAAATGACTAAATTAAATAAAATAAAATTAAATTAAATGTTTTTTTGTTCGACCTTTCATGGTCCGGGCCCCAATACACTCCGATTCCAGCTCTAGCGTTGGATTTACCGTTATTCGCGCAAGCACCGTCCGTATAAATAATCGGTTCACCCATCTTAAAAGAATTTGAAAAGAAACGGTTAAAATGGATAAAAAAGAAAGATATACGTGTACTTGTGTAGCAAAATAATTTGCCTTTTGTCAAAAAATTCAAGAGACAAAAGAAAATCGAAAAATGGATAAAAGAAATGATAAAATCATTTTGCTACTCAGGTATACAAAAAGTAAAGAGAAAAACATATTACGCCATATCTGTAACCATGATCCAAGTATGCTTGGTTCAAAGTGTAACAATAGGCCATTGTTCATAAAATGTGTGAATGGATGGCTTGTATCTGTGTGGGATGGTGAATGTGACCGAATGCGACTGCTGTCAAATCAGAATAGACCCGGAGCCAGTCTCCTGGTAGATAATCCCTCAACCGGATATGCATTTCATTGGTTTACAGTAAGCCAATGAAATGCATATCCGGTTAAGTAAGCCGCTTACTGCACATATAAACAAAAAATTCATTAAACCCAAAAATGCATGAAGGTGTTTTGTTAGGTTTTGGAATAAAATCATATCACACCGGTGGAACATGAACAAATTCATGTGCATTTAAGCTCTCTCGTAAAAAAAACAAAACAAAAATTGCTCATATCACAAAATTCAAGAATGTGTGCTTTTTATTTATTTATTCATTTTTGATCGAATCAATACAGAAATTAAATAAAATTCTTTTGGATTCCTTGTTTAGCCAATCGATCGGCTTCATGGTTGCCCACATCTCCCGAATGTGCCTTAACATATTCCTACAAATAAATTTTTATAAATCAAATTTCAAATCAAATAAAAACACTTTGCAAAATCGATTTACCCATTTCACTCGAATTCCCTCCTTTGCTGCAACGACGTCTCTAAAATCCTCTTGGTTTTCAACCTGTTCACCATTCGCTTTTCTCCAGCCATTTTCTTGCCAATCATCAATCCACTCATTCATGCCTACGTGAAAATATAATTAAAATCTAATCGACACTCGCAAATTAATTAAATTAAATCCCTACCTGTTATTAGTAATCTACTATCGGATCTAATAGTTATTTTCTTAAGCCCTTGCTCTTGAGCCTGTTGCAAAGCGCGAACCGCGGCCTGGATTTCGGCCCGATTGTTCGTCTGGCGCCCAAGCAGCGCTTCGCTTAAATTCCTGCAAGAAAAACACATTTTGGTAAATAAATGAAATCAAAAAAGCAATTTTTTCGTTTACCTGCTATCGTTCGGGCCCCAATACACTCCGATTCCACCTTTAGCATAGGGTTGACCGTTATTCTCGCAAGCACCGTCCGTGTAAACAATCGGACCACCAGTCTTGAAAAAATAACCAAAATACAGTTAGAATGACGAAAAAGTTTTAAAAAATCGTGTAATACCAGTGGAACTCCAAAACTCGCCCTGAAATAAAAGAAAAGAGCAAATTAGCAAATGACTTGAATATATATTTCTTTAAAAAACTACCACATTCTGCTTAAAACGTTTTGCGAAGAGATCGGATGGTCGAATGACTGTATTTGTGCGAGTGTGGTTGTTGATGCTTTAGAACAGGATATCCGCCCGCATCCAGCGCACGAGCTTTCTTGGAGGGAAACAGACAATTTGGAAGATTCCAGATTGGCGTCACCACAAGGATGAATGATATTCACTTACATGGTCTTCTTTTCTTATTTGTTGGTGCATTATGATGTGAAATATAACAAAATGCGACACTTTGTCAGTAATAAAATGTGTGATGAGCTCAAATTTAGTTGAATATAAAATTGATTTTGCATCTTGTTTCTCCTGCAATACACACATTCAAGTAAATAATTAAAACCCTCAAAAAATAATTATTTTTGGATCTTTCATCATGCGGGTGCCAGTACACTGCGATTCCACTTCTACTGCAGTTATTACTGTTATTCTCGCAAGTACCGTCAGTATAAACAATCAGATTACCAGTCTTGAAAAAAATAATTTAAAAAAAAAACAATCAAAATGTCGAAAAGTTGGAAAAAAATCATTTAATACTGGTGGAATTTCAAAAACACTACCAATATATATCGCCCTAAAATAAAATAAAAGAAAAAAAAATAAATTTAAACTTTCCTTCAGTTTAAATACAAAAAACAATGACATGACAGTGTGGAAATTGGTCGCAACAAAATTCAAAATTCAACATGTAGCGAGTAGGGCAAGGAAAACCGCCCGAAAGCAAATGCGCACTCTTTGAAAAGCCTTGGCCACTCGGCGCCATGGGGAGACAGAACGATATAAGAGAGTGGTAGAACAAAGCCACTGGTAGACCCCAATTTAGAAAATGCACTCCAGATGTGCGAGGCAAAGGGAATCATAAAGAAATTACAAAGGAAAGAGACATTTCGGCAACTTTGAAATAAACACTTGGAGAGTCTTGCCCCACAGGTTGGGTCGTTGCGCTCGCTCGTGGTCAAGCGACCACCGTGTCTGTTGACGATACACGACACACAAAAGCATTAACGGCGGCAGATTCACGTCAAAGCAAATAGTTTTTCGCTACTGTTTGAAAACACATGGATGTGGAAATTGCTTTTGGTAAATTTCTTGTTGATGCTTCTGGTCGCACCCACTCGAATTTTCTACATTATGACGTCACTTGGAATTCTACGAATCCCTATGCATTGGAATGCACCACTTGCAAGAATGCCCAGTAGGCCAATGAAATGCATATCCTGTTAAAGGATTAAAGGATTATATACAACGTGACTGTGGTCTGTAAAAGAACCAGGAGCATTCAGAATCCACACTGGACAGTACAGATTCGACTGCAATCACATCCACAATTCACACTAGACACTACACATTTGACTGCAATCATCCAAAACAGATACAAGCATTGAGACATGGATCGGTACAGGAACTCTTACAGCGCACGAGTACGACGAGATTTTTATTTATTTATTTATTTCCTACTTTTTACGTATTTCGAACTTGTCCACAGGTCTATACGGACGGTGCTTGCGAGAACAATGGTTATCCCTACGCTAAAGGTGGAATCGGAGTGTATTGGGGCCCGAACGACAGAAGGTGAAAGAAAAAATTGGTTTTTTGATTTTATTTCTTTACTTAAATGTGTTTTTCTTGCAGGAATTTAAGCGAAGCGCTCCATGGGCGCCAGACGAACAATCGAGCCGAAATCCAGGCCGCGGTTCGCGCTTTGGAACAGGCTCAAGAGCAAGGACTTAACAAAATAACTATTATATCGGATAGTAATTTACTAATAAAAGGTAGGGGATTTAATTTGCGAGTATCGATTGGTTTTTGATTATATTTTCACGTAGGCATGACTGAGTGGATTTATTATTGGCAACAAAATGGCTGGAGAAAAGCGAATGGTGGACAGGTTGAAAACTGTGCGGATTTTCAGGACATCGTTGCAGCGTCGGAAGGAATTGAAGTGAATTGGGTAAATCGATTTTTTAAGTGTTTAATTTGATTGGATATATGATTTTTTTTAAATTTCTTTGTAGGAATATGTTCAGGCGCATTCTGGAGATGTGGGCAACGAAGCAGCCGATCGATTGGCTAAACAAGGAATTAAGAAAAACTACTCTTGATTTTTTTAAATTTATTATATATGCCAGTTTGCATTTAAATTTAAAATGAATAAATAAAAAGTACAAATCTGAAATTTGTGTGATATATTTCTGTTATATTTTTTTGCTTAGGGGCCCGGTAATACCTAAATCTGGCCCTGCAAATAATGTGACACAATCTCTTTTGTTTTTTTGATGTATTTATATTTATTAAAATAATGGAAGAATGGTTTTTTTTTAATCCCCAAATTGAAAATTTAATTGGAATTGGATATGAGCAGAAATGGAAAGAAAAGAAACTAAAAAGTGAGAACATTACAGCAAAACACTTAGGGGTCTTCTTAAAACAACGAAAAATCAACTGTGAACAATAGTTGTGTGCAATTATTCACTGTCCATGGCATTTTTATCCTCGTTTTCACTCCGCATGTCGTTTTCATCCTCGGTTTCAGTCCAGGTGTCGTTTTGATCCCCAGATTCTGTGCAGAAATGCATGAAATCCGCAAACTTCAAGATTCTACTTTTTACTTATTCATTTTTGATTGAATCATTACAGAAATTGAAATTAAGTTTGGTCTTGTCGCCATTGAACTTTTCATTTATTTATTAACAATTGAGTAAACACGAATTGAAACAAATACAGAAATTAATTGGAGTGTTTCTTGATTCCTTCTTTAGCCAATCGATCGGCTGCATCGTTCCCCACATCTCCCGAATGCGCCTTAACATGTTCCTACAAATAATTTAGCTTTTAAATTAAATTTTCAACCAAATAAATCACTCGAAAATTCGAATTACCCAATACACTATAGCATTCCGCCTGCACTGCAATGATTTCCTCAAAATCCGCCCGATTTTCAACCGGTCCACCGGAATGGTTTCTCCAGCCATTTTATCGCCAAGTAAAAATCCAATCATCCATCCCTAAATCAAAATATAGTTTAAAATCAATCGATATCCATAAATTAAATCTCGTACCTTCAATTAGAAGCCGGCTGTCGGACCGAATGGTCATTTCTATCATCTCTTGGGCCTGTTCAATTGCTCTTACCGCGGCCTGTAACTCGGCGCGATTATTAGTCTGTCTTCCGAGCAGCGCTTCGCTTACATTTCTGCAATAAAATGACTTAGTTGAATAAAATTAAATGAAATAAAATCTTTTTTGTTCGACCTTTCATCGTGCGGGCCCCAATATACTCCGATTCCACCTCTAGCGTTGTGTTTACCGTTATTCTTGCAAGCACCGTCCGTATAAACAATCGGAAAAGGATTTTAAAAGAAACTGTTAAAATGGATAATAAAAAAAAATGAAAGAAATCCGTGTACTTGTGTAACAGAACGATTTGCTTTTTGTCAAAAAATTCGAGAAAAAAAAGAAAATCGAAAAATGGACAAATGATAAAATCATATTGCTACTCAGGTATAGAGAAATTAAAGAGAAAAACATATTATACATGTCTGCAGGTATAACGGTTCATTGCTCTTAAGATGTCTGGAAACATGGCTTGCATCTGTGTGGGATGGTGAATGTGACTGCTGTCAAATCTGTAGTGTCTTGAGGAGATTCAGAATACTTCTGGAGATTTTACAGTGCGTCCCAAAAGTATATAGAAAAGTGTTTTTTGGTCACAACATTTATTTAAGTGAAAACATAGCAATATCCTTACAACACAGGGATAATAAGCAGTAAACAAAAGTATTCCTTAAGTGGTTTAAAATTTTTTTATTTACATCTGAAATTATTGCCAATTTTCAAAAAATAACATAAAATCACTGTCCCGAAAGTATATAGAATGGTAAGAAAAAGTGAGATAAATAGGAAACTGTTTATGCAAATTAGTCTGTTACAGCATCCTGACAATACTAACTGATGTATTAAAAATGCCTATTAGTCCAAGGTATAGTGGTAAGGTAAACAGATCTCTAGTCAAGACATTATTGACATTTTTTGACTGAAAAGACAGGGTTTAACAATTGAAGCAATTGCAGGCAAAATAAGTTGCTGCAAAGCCACCATTTACAAAGTTTTAAACAAAGATGAAGAGCGCAAACCAAAACCATGATCTGAGGGGCCCAAAACAACCTCAGAAAGGCTTGATAGAGAAATTGCCAATTTAGCTGTCCAACAAAACATGTCTGTTCAGAAAATTGAAGCAGAATTAAACTATACCGTGACAAAAAACACTATTCACCAGTGACGACAAGCAAATTCCAATGTAAAATACACAGGAATGATGGAAAAAACACCATTAACAGATAGCCATAAAGCAGAACAACTGAAGTAGGCAAAGGCACACATGTCATGAAAAGACAAATGGCTTGAAGTGTTATTCAGTGATGACAAAAATTCAACCTTGATGGGCCTGATGATTGGAAGGCATATTGGCATGATCTAAGGCAAGAAAAACACCAGTTCTTCAGCAGACAGCAAGGCGGTGGCTGTGTAATGGTGGAGGCATGTTTTGGCTTCAGTTGTTCTGCTTTATGGCTCTGTTAATGGTATTTGTTGTTATTTTTAAAAGGTTTTTGGGTGCTTTATGCATTTTTTTTTAGTCATTCCCATTCTCATTCCTGTTTAACATTTAATGCGTCATGAATAATAAAGCAATTAAATAACAATCGTAAAATAAAAATAAAAATTGTGTTCACATAAAGCTTCACTGCAACGCATCCGTGCATTTTTTTTATTCATTTTCATTCCTGTTTGACATTTAATGCGTCCATAGTGGACAAATATATTTAAATGTTCAGTGCACCAATTGACCACAAATAAAACCATTTCTTGTAGTAAGTTACATTGACTGAATTCACTTTTATAAATAATTCCATCAATTGAAATAAAATATTTAAAAACTTAAGTTTTGTTTTTATTTTTCTTTCGCCATTGTACGCTTTGCAAAGGTTGTAAAAGACAAAAGACCTCTCGCTGAGATGCACCCAGGAGACAAAAGAAAGACCCCACCACTTGTCCATGGGCATACGTGTCCCCCAACTTCATTAGTTCTTTCACTTCATTAGTCCTTTCTCTGTGTCAATTGGCACTAAAGTTCAACAGGTGCTTCTTCAGATAACCAAGCCTGTGAAGCATTTCAGGCATTTCTGCACATTATTCAAACCTTTTAACTGGTTCTGTCCAGATTGTAAATTGTAAATTGTAAATTGTATCGATTGATTCGTTGTACGAGGGAAATTGTTAAGTGCGGTTGCCAACAGTAAAAATAAAATAAAATAAAACAGTCACGACTAAGCATGCAAACGTAAAGTACGACTCGAATTCTTTTCTCTCTTTGAGTCTAAGTTTATTCAAAAGACTAGAAATTATTTGGTAGTTTGTGGGGTGTTTCCCCCATTCTACTACACTTCTTTAGCCAATCGATCGGCTGCCTCGTTGCCCACATCTCCCGAATGCGCCTTAACTGTTTTATAATTCCTTTTTTAGCCAATTGATCGGCTGCATCGTTGCCCACATCTCCCGAATGCGCCTGAACAGATTCCTACAAAGAAAGTTTTGTTGAAATTATATTTTCAATCAAATAAAACATTTGAAAAATTAATTTACCCAATGCACTCGAATTCCCGCCGACGATGCAACGATGTCCTTAAAATCCGCGTAGTTTTCGACCTGTGCACCATTCGCGCGTCTCCAGCCATTTTGTTGCCAATCATAAATCCACTCAGTCATGCCTACGTGAAAATATAATTAAAAACCAACCGATATTCGCAAATTAAATTCCCTACCCTTTATTAGTAATCTACTATCCGATATAATAGTTATTTCGTTAAACCTCTGCTGTTGAGCCTGTTCCAAAGCGCGAACCGCGGCCTGGATTTCGGCCCGATTGCTCGTCTGGCCCCCACGGAGCGCTTCGCTTACATTCCTGCAAGAAAAACGCATTTAAGTAAAGAAATAAAATCCAAAAAACAATTTTTTTGGGTCACCTTCTATCGTTTGGGCCCCAATACACTCCGATTCCACCTCTAGCGTTGTATTGGCCGTTATTCTCGCACGCACCGTCCGTGTAAACAATCGGACCACCAGTCTTGAAGACAAAAATAAAAATTAAACAAAATGGCTAAAAAGTTGGGGAAAAAAAATCATGTAATACCTGTGCATGTTCAAAAACACTACCAATATACATCGCCCTAAAATAAAACAAAAGAAAAACATACTAGATTTAAACTTTCCTTCAGTTTAAATACAAAAAACGATGACAGTATGGAAATCTGTCGCAACAAAATTCAAAATTCAACATGGGATGTTTTCTTACCTATTGCTCATTCTGCTTATATGGTCGAATCCCTGTATCTATGCAGGTGTGGTATAGCTGCTTTTATACTGTGGCGTAGCGAGTAGGGCAAGGTAAAGCGCCCGAAAGCAAATTCGCACTCTTTGAAACCGCTTGGCCACTCGGCGCCAAGGGGAGACAGAACAATTAAGAGAGTGGAAGAACAAAGTCACTGGAAGACCGCAATTTAGAAAATGTACTCCAGATGTGCGAGGCAAAGGGAATCATAAAGAAACCACAAAGAAAAGGGACATTTCGGCGACTTTGAAGTAAACATTGTATAGACTAGAAGATAGAGTCCACTTGGTTGGAGTCGTTGGCGTCACCACAAGGATGAATGATATTCACTTACATGGTTTTCTTTTCTGATTTGTTTGTGCAGTGTGATGTGAAATATAACAAAATACGACACTTTGTCAGCAATAAAATGTGCGGTGAGCTCAAATTTAGTTTCATACAAAATTGATATTGCACCATATTTCCGCTCTTTACTCCCCGTCTGTCCTGAAGATGTGGCAGTTGGAACACACCAATTTTACTTACTCTATTCCTCGGTTTCAGTCCAGGTGTCGTTTTCAATCCAGGTGTCGTGTTGATCCTCGGTTTCAGTCCCGGTGTGGTTTTCATCCTACGTTTCAGTCCCAGTATCGTTTTCAACCCGTTCATTATTCGTTTTTCTCCAGCCATTTTCTTGCCAATCATCAATCCATTCAGTCATGCCTACGTGAAAATGAAATTAAAATCCAATCGACACTCGCAAATTAAATAAATTAAATCCCTACCTTTTATTAGTAATCTACTATCCGATTTAATAATTATTTTGTTAAGCCATTGCTCTTGAGCCTGTTCCAAAGCGCGAACCGCGGCCTGGATATCGGCCCAATTGTTCGTCTGGCGCCCACCGAGCGCTTCGCTTAAACTTCTGCAAGAAAAACGCATTTAAGTAAAGAAATAAAATCAAAACAGCAATTTTTTTCTTTCACCTTCTATCGTTCGGGCCCCAATACACTCCGATTCTAGCGGTGTATTGACCGGTATTCGCGCAAGTATCCGTCCGTGTACACAATTGGCCCACCAGTCTTGAAAAAAATAACCAAAATGACGAAAAAGTTTGAAAAAAGTGTGTAATACCGGTGAAACTCCAACGCCATCTCTCGCCCTGAAATGAAACAATAGAGAAAATTACCAAATGACTTGAATATATATTCATTTAAAAATCTACCACGCGTTATTGCTCATGATCGAATGTTTGTATTTGTGTTGGATGGTGAATGCAACTGCAAATCTGTGTGATGACTGGATTTTAATTATAAATTCGAGTGTGTACAATATTTGTCTCCTTTCTTCACATTGAGCCCTCAAGATATAACAAGTGGAAACCTACTAGTTGCAATATCTGGCACCCTCTGCATCCAGGGGCCACGCCCTAGCTGCAGCTAGTCCCCAGATTCTGTGCAGAAATGCATGAACTCCGCAAACTTCAAGATTCTACTTTTTACGTATTCATTTTTGATTGAATCATTACAGAAATTAAAATTAAGTTCAGTCTTGTCGCCATTGAACTTTCCATTTATTTATTAGCAATTGAATAAACACGAATTGAAACAAATTCTTCCATTATGAAAATCAAACACAGAAATTAATTGAGGTGTTTCTTGATTCCTTCTTTAGCCAATCGATCGGCTGCCTCGTTGCCCACATCTCCCGAATGCGCCTCAACATATTCCTATAAAGAAATGTTTATAAATCATATTTCCAATAACTTGAAAAATCGATTTACCCATTTCACTCGAATTCCGTCCGACACTGCAATGATGTCCTCAAAATCGAAGCGGTTTTCAACTGGTCTACCGGCATCAGCTGTCCAGTCATTTCGATCCCATAATTTCTTCCAAAAAGTCATCCCTAAATCAAGTCAAAATACAATTAAGAATTAATCGATATTCGCAAATTAAATCCCATACCTTCGATTAGAAGGCGGCTATCTGACCGAATGGTCATTTCACTCAGTCGTTGCTGTTGGCCCTGAATAAGTGCTCGTTCAGCGGCCTTTAATTCGGCCCGATTATTAGTCTGCTTTCCGAGCAGAGGTTCGCTTAAATTTCTGCAATAAAAAGATTCAATGAAATAAAATAAAATAAACTTAATCACTTTTTGTTTCACCTGCTATCGTTCGGGCCCCAATACACTCCGATTCCAGCTCTAGCGTTGAATTGACCGTTATTCTCGCAAGCACCGTCCGTGTACACAATCGGCCCACCAATCTTGAAAAAATTAACCAAAATACAGTTAGAATGACGAAAAAGTTTGAAAAAATCGTGTAATACCGGTGGAAATTCAAAACTAGCACTGAAATAAAAGAAAAGAGAGAATTACCAAATGACTTTAATATATATTTCTTGAAAAATTTACGCGTAATGGCTCATTCTGAACGTTTTGCGAAGACGTCGGATGTTCGAATGCCTGTATGTGTGCAAGTGTGGTTGCTGATGCTTTAGAACAGGATATCCGCCCGCATCCAGTGCACGAGCTTTTTTGGAGGAAAACAGACAATTTGGAAGATTCCAGATTGGCTTCACCACAAGGATGAATGATATTCACTTGTGTGGTCTACTTTTCTAATTCGTTGGTGCAGTGTGATGTGAAATATAACAAAATGCGACACTTTGTCAGTAATAAAATGTGTGGTGAGCTCAAATTTAGTTGAATATAAAATTGATTTTGCATCTTGTTTCTCCTGTTTACTCCTCTTCTGCCCTGAAGATGTGGCAGTTGGGACACACCAACTATAAACAATCGGATTACCAATCTTGTTTCTCGACAAATTATCACACAAATTTTTCAGATTTGTACTTTTTATTTATTCATTTTAAATTTAAATACAAACTGGCTATATAATAATAAATTTAAAAAATCAAGAGTAGTGTTTCTTAATTCCTTCTGTAGCCAATCGATCGGCTGCATCGTTGCCAACATTTCCCGAATGCGCCTTAACGTATTCCTACAGAGAAATTCGTATAAATCATATTTCAAATCAAATAAAACACTTGAAAAATTCATTTACCCAATTCACTCGAATTCCCTCCGACGCTGCAACGATGTCCTCAAAATCCGCGCGGTTTTCAACCCGTTCACCATTCGTTTTTCTCCAGCCATTTTGTTGCCAATCATAAATCCACTCAGTCATGCCTACGTGAAAATATAATTCAAAACCAATCGATACTCGCAACTGAAATAAATAAAATCGCCTACCTTTTAGTAGTAATTTACTATCCGATATAATAGTTACTTCGTTCAACCTCTGCTGTTGAGCCTGTTGCAAAGCGCGAACCGCGGCCTGGATTTCGGCCCGATTGTTCGTCTGGCGCCCACGGAGCGCTTCGCTTACATTCCTGCAAGAAAAACACATTTAAGTAAAGAAATGAAATCAAAAAAACAATTTTTTGTTTCACCTTCTATCATTCGGGCCCCAATACACTCCGATTCCACCTCTAGCGTTGTATTGACCATTGTTCTCGCAAGCACCGTCCGTATAAACAATCGCCCTAAAAATAAAACCACCTTAAATACAAAAAAAACGATGGCAATATGGAAATTGGTGCCAACAAAATTGAAAATTCAACATGAATTCTGCAAAACTGTCTGTTGCTGCGATCACGGGATATATTTCTTACCTATCGCTCATTCTGCTTATGTGGTCGAATGCCTGTATCGATGCAAGTGTGGTATAGCTGCTTTTATACTGTGGCGCAGCGAGTAAGGCAAGGATAAGCGCCCGAAAGCAAATGCGCACTCTTTGAAACGGCTTGGCCACTCGGCGCCGTGGGGAGACAGAACGATTAAGAGAGTGGAAGAACAAAGCCGCTGGTAGACCGTTTCCCCAAGACAATGCACTCCAGATGTGCGCGGCAAAGGGAATCATAAAGAAATCACAAAGAAAAGAGACTTTTCGGCGACTTTGAACTAAACACTTGGGGAAACGGCAGACGAGAGACTGGAGACTAGAAAAGAGAGTCCACTTGGTTAGAGTCGTTGCGCTCGAGGTCAAGCGACCACCGTGTCTGTTGACGCTTGTTCAGCCAGTTCCTGAGACCGCAATGACTAATGAGTACCGAATTTTTGTTTTGCCGAGTCGAGTTAGATTGTAAACCTTCCGTGGGCTGTGTCCCGAACAGTAGAACGTACCGTAGATTAGAATAAAAGTTGTCGCCTGATCAATAGTCGGGGTACCGGTGGGAGTTTTGACTACCAATTTAATAAACAAACAAATTTCGCTACCAATATTGAACACAAACGGCCAAACATTGATTATATACGACTAAAAATTATCATACACAAAAATCAAACAAATTTGACCAAAAACCGAGTAAAATCCATCAAAAAACAACAAAACTGCAGCAAAATCCACCAACATTAACCACAATTCACCATCTTATCCTCTCAGCGAGTTGAAGCCATTGTGGTAATCCGCCAACAACTCGCCATAAACCAAATAAAGATAAAGATATAAAAAAAAACCTTTAAAAAATCGATCAAATTTGTAAAAAAAAACCATCAAAATTAAAAAAAAAAAAAACCAAACAATAAATTCGAAGATAAAATCTTTTGTTTTTAATGTTACAAACAAATTTGGCTACCACAATCGAACGCAAACTGTCAAACATTGATTAAAATTGTGAAAAATTGCCAAAAATCAAACAAAATTGGAAAAAAAAACGGTTGAAAATTGAAGAAAATAAACCTGAATTTGCCAAATAACGTCTATTGTCGCCAGATGGTGTTTTCATCGCTTCAGTGTTGTACAATGAGTGTGGTGTAGATTCTGGATATTTCTTAACCCTTTGTACACGAATGCTTTAATCCTTTAACAGGACATGCATCCTGTAGGTTTGGAGGGAAAGAGACGATTTTGAAAATTCGAGATTCGCGTCACTATATAGGTCAAGGGTGAATATTATCCACTTTTTGCAGTAAAATCCGTTTTCTTCTTCCAAAAGTGATTCTGGGTGATTAGTGCGATGCGTGTGGTGGTTTTGTGGCAAGTTTGATGTCAAATTTGTTTTCAAAATCAAACAAAAATTATCGAAATGGAAAATTCCACAAACCGGTTCAGCATTTAAAAATAATCGTGGGAGATGGGAAATTTTGCATTTTGCATTTTTTTTTCCACATTTTGTGCTTTTTTCTTGCACTTTTTACTTGAATTTTGCATTTTACGGAGTTGATTTGCTAGTTTTTACGAACAATTCATTCTTAATACAGTTTATAGGCAAAACGCTCGCCATACCGTATAAAAAAAATATCACACAAATTTCAGATTTGTACTTTTTATTTATTCATTTTAAATTTAAATGCAAACTGGCATTTATAATAAATTTTAAAAAAATCAAGAGTAGTTTTTCTTAATTCCTTGTTTGGCCAATCGATCGGCTGCTTCGTTGCCCACATCTCCAGAATGCGCCTGAACATATTCCTACAAAGAAATTTAAAAAAAATCATATATCCAATCAAATTAAACACTTAAAAAATCGATTTACCCAATTCACTTCAATTCCTTCCGACGCTGCAACGATGTCCTGAAAATCCGCACAGTTTTCAACCTGTCCACCATTCGCTTTTCTCCAGCCATTTTGTTGCCAATAATAAATCCACTCAGTCATGCCTACGTGAAAATATAATCAAAAACCAATCGATACTCGCAAATTAATTCCCCTACCTTTTATTAGTAAATTACTATCCGATATAATAGTTATTTCGTTAAGTCCTTGCTCTTGAGCCTGTTCCAAAGCGCGAACCGCGGCCTGGATTTCGGCCCGATTGTTCGTCTGGCGCCCATGGAGCGCTTCGCTTAAATTCCTGCAAGAAAAACACATTTAAGTAAAGAAATGAAATCAAAAAAGCAATTTTTGTTTCACCTTCTGTCGTTTGGGCCCCAATACACACCGATTCCACCTTTAGCGTCGGGATAACCATTGTTCTCGCAAGCACCGTCCGTATAGACCTGTGGACAAATTGGAAATACGTAAAAAGTAGGAAATAAATAAATAAAAATCTCGTCGTACTCGTGCGCTGTAAGAGTTCCTGTACCGATCCATGTCTCAATGCTTGTATCTGTTTTGGATGATTGCAGTCAAATGTGTAGTGTCTAGTCTAGTGTGAATTGTGGATGCGATTGCAGTCGATTCTGTACTGTCCAGTGTGGATTCTGAGTGCTTCTGTTTCTTTTACAGACCACAGTCATGTGGTATATAATCCTTTAATCCTTTAACAGGATATGCATTTCATTGGTCTACTTTGCATTCTTGCAAGTGGTGCATTCCAATGCATAGGGATTCGTAGAATTCCAAGTGACGACATAATATAGAAAAGTCTAGTGGGTGACCAGAAGCATCAACAAGAAATTTACCAAAAGGAATTTCTACATCCATGTGTTTCCAAAACAGACTACAGACATTACGTACACTCATACAACTGATGTGGTCTTCTTTTCCGATTTGTTTGTGCATTGTGATGTGAAATATAACAAAATGCGACACTTTGGCAGTAATAAAATGTGTGGTGAACTCAAATTTACTTCCCCTGATTTTATGCAGATGCATGGAATCCATTGAGAGCGATTTTTCTTATTCTGTTCTTTGCTCTCAAACGCTTTCACTGCTCTGTTGAATGGACAAACATAAAGGCCAAATAATGTGACATGATCTTTTTTGCTTTTTTTTATGTATTTATTTATTAAAATAATGGAAGAATGTTGTTTTTTTTTATCCCCAAATATATTGAAAATTTAATTGAAATGAGGAGAAATGAAAAGAAAAGAAACCAAAAGCTGGGGACATTACAGTGAAACACCTAGGAGGTCTTGTTAGAACAACGAAAAATTAACTGAGAACTGCTGCAAATTCATTAGAATTATTCACTGTCCGTCGCATTTTCATCATCGTATTCACTCGGGGTGTCGTTTCCATCATCAGTTTCAGTTTCCGTGTCGTTTTCATCCTCCGTTTCAGTCCCGGTGTTGTTTTCATCTTCATTTTCACTCCCGGTGTGGTTTTCATCTTCGTTTTGACTCCCGGTGTGGTTTTTATCTTCGTTTTCACTCCCGGTGTGGTTTTCATCTTCGTTTTCACTCCCGGTGTGGTTTTCATCTTCGTTTACACTCCCGGTGTGGTTTTCATCTTCGTTTTCACTCCCGGTGTGGTTTTCATCTTCGTTTTCACTCCCGGTGTGGTTTTTATCCTCATTTTCAGTCCAGACGTCGTTTTCAGCCGTTCTAGCCAATTCATCAGCTGCATCGTTGCCCACATCTCCCGAATGCGCCTTAACATGTTCCTACAAAAAAATTCTTACAAATCATATTTCCAATCAAATAAAACACTTGAAAAATCGATTTACCCAATTCACTCGAATCCCGTCCGATGCTGCAACGACGTCCTTAAAATCCGCGCGGTTTTTAACCCATTCACCATTCGCTTTTCTCCAGCCATTTTCTTGCCAATCATCAATCCACTCAGTCATGCCTACGTGAAAACATAATTAAAATCCAATCGACACTCGCAAATTAAATAAATTAAATCCCTACCTTTTACTAGTAATCTACTATCCGATCTAATAGTTATTTCGTCAAGCTCTTGCTCTCGAGCCTGATCCAAAGCGCGAACCGCGGCCTGGATTTCGGCCCGATTGTTCGTCTGGCACCCACGGAGCGCTTCGCTTACATTCCTGCTAGAAAAACACATTTTAGTAAATAAATGAAATCAAAATGGCAATTTTTTCTTTCACCGTCTATCGTTCGGGCCCCAATATACTCCTTTTCCACCTCTAGCATTGTGTCGACCGTTATTCTTGCAAGCACCGTCCGTGTAAACAATCGGCCCACCAGTCTTGAAAAAAAAACAACCAAAATACAGTTAAAATGACGAAAAAGTTTGAAAAAAGTGTGTAATACCGGTGGAACTCCAACACCATCTCTCGCCCTGAAATAAAACAAAAGAGAAAATTACCAAATCACTTGAATATATATTTCTTTAAAAATCTACCGCGCGTTATTGCTCATAGTGGAATGCAACTGCAAATCACAGATCAGAACTCTGTAGAGACAGCAGTTATGAACGTCGTGTTCGGTTAGAAGGTTGGGTCAAAAGTGCGCGCAATTGCTCGGATTGCCTGCACACAATTACTGCGCAACAATTGCTAACGGATTCCGTGCATCTCTGCACAGAATCTGGGGACCTTTCGTGGCAGCTAGGGTGTTGCCCCTAGATACGAAGGGTGAGAGAAATTACAGTTGGCGTGTGCCACTTGCAATATCTCGGGGCTAGGATTTCCAAAATTCAAGAGAAATACGATGCACAGAAACTATAAACCACTTGCGAGAATAGCGAAAATGCAGTGCCCAGTCAGCGTGGCTTCACTGTACGGCACGCATTGTTCGTATTCATTGAACCCGAAGCACAATTTGGCCGTGTCATTGCGTGGTTTAGGTGTTGACGGCACCTTTCAAAAGAACGTCGTCGTCGGTAATGTTAACTGTACCGCATAGCATTGAAAAACCAAGATTAATTCAGGTAAATTCTTTCCAGTTTTTAGTGATTATTTTGGCCATTTTGTTGTGATCTTTTGTGTTTTTTGCCATTCTTGTTTTTTTTTCCTGTTTTTAGATATTATTTTATTTATTTTTCTGCTGTTTTTAGTGGTTATTTTGTGATTTTTGTGTTTTTTGCAAGTGAATAGTGTTGATTAATTAAAATAAAAGTCTTATATTTTTTATTAAAGCTACCATTGAATTTAAATTGAATAAACGAAAATAAATCTATATAATTTATTTATTAAAACATGTAAAATACACAACAACTCAGTTTTACTTTAAAAATTGTCTATAGGCATCATTGCTCACATCACAGACTTCAATATTCTGCTTTTTACTTATTCATTTTAGAACGAATCGTTACAGAAATTAATTACAATCGATCGGATGCATCGTTGTTCACATCTCTCGAATGCGGCTTAACGTATTCCTACAAATAATTTATATTTTGAATTATATTTCCAATTAAATTAAATGCTTGAAAAATCGATTTACCCAATGCACTCGAATACCATCCGACACTGCAGTGATGTTTTCAAAATCGAAGCGGGTTTCAACCGGTGCACCGGAATCGGTTTTCCAGCCATTTCGTCGCCATAATTTCATCCATTTAGTCATTCCTAAATCAAGTCAAAATATAATTAAAAATCAATCTGTATTCGCAAATTAAATCCCATACCTTCATTGTCCGTCGCATTTTCATCCTCGTTTTCACTCGAAGTGTCGTTTTCATCCTCATTTTCACTTGGGGTATCGTTTTCATCCTCGTTATCACTTGGGGTATCGTTTTCGTCCTCATTTTCACTTGGGGTATCGTTTTCATCCTCGTTTTCACTTGGGGTATCATTTTCGTTTTCACAGAGGGTGTCGTTTTGAACCTCCTTTTCACACGGGGTGTCGTTTTGATCCTTGGTTTCAGTCCCGGTGTCGAATTCATTCTCGGTTTCAGTCGTGGTGTCGTTTTGGTCCTCGGTTTCAGTCGTGGTGTCGTTTTGATCCTCGGTTTCAGTCGTTGTGTCGTTTTGGTCCTCGGTTTCAGTCGTGGTGTCATTTTGATCCTCGATTTCAATCCCGGTCTCGTTTTGGTCCTCGGTTTCAGTCGTGGTTTCGTTTTGATCCTCGGTTTCAGTCCCGATGTCGAATTCATCCTCGGTTTCAGTCCCGATGTCGAATTCATCCTCGGTTTCAGTCCCGATGTCGAATTCATCCTCGGTTTCAATCCCAGTGTCGTTTTGGTCCTCGGCTTCAGTCCCGGTCTCGTTTTGGTCCTCGGTTTCAGTCGTGGTGTCGTTTTGACCGTCGGTTTCAGTCCCGATGTCGGATTCATCCTCGGTTTCAGTCCTGGTGTCGTTTTGATCCTCGGATTCAGTCACGGTGTCGTTTTGATCTTCGGCTTCAGTCCCGGTGTCGTTTTGGTCCTCGGTTTCAGTCGTGGTGTCGTTTTGACCGTCGGTTTCAGTCCCGATGTCGAATTCATCCTCGGTTTTAGTTGTGGTGTCGTTTTGATCTTCGGTTTTAGTCTCGATGTCGTATTCATCCTCGGTTTCAGTCCCGTTGTCGTATTCATCTTTGGTGTCAGTCCTGGTGCCGTATTCAACATACACATATCCAATTATTTCAACCTCGGTTTCGTTCTCATCATGCGTATGGCCAATTGTTTCCCTTAAATAAAAGAAAAGAAAAACTTATTATAAATGACTTGAACATTTCTTGAAAAATTTACCACGCGTTATTGCTCATGGTCGAAGGCTTGTGTCTGTGTTGGATAGTGAATGCGACTTGCAAATCTGCAGTGTCTAGTGTGGGTTCTGGGCTTTTTTCAGACCACAATCATGTGCTAGATAATTCTTTAATCCCCTTAACAGGATATGCATTTCATTGGCCTATTGGGCATTCTTGCAAGTGGTCACTGGAATCCATAGAAATTCGTAGAATTCCAAGTGACGTCAAAATCTAGAAAATTCTAGTTGGTAACCGGAACAAGAAGCATCAACAAGAAATTTACCAAAAGCAAATACAGCATTTCTTTTGTTCACAGACTTTATTCAACACAAAAAAATGGCGAGATTGCATTAACATATTGGAAAAACATGAATAAATCCACGTCCATTTAAGCTCTCTTGTAAACAAAACAAAAATTGCTCGTATCACAAAATTCAAGATCGTACTTTTTTATTTATTCATTTTTGAAATTAGTTAGGATGTTTCTTGATTCCTTCTTTAGCCAATCGATCGGCTGCATCGTTGCCCACATCTCCCGAATGCGCCTTAACATGTTCCTACAAATAATTCATTTTTTAAATTAAATTTTCAACCAAATAAAGCACTCGAAAATTCGATTTACCCAATGCACTCGAATTCCGTCCGACACTGCAATGATGTCCTCAAAGTCGAAGCGGTTTTCAACCGGTCCACCGGAATCGGTTTTCCACCCATTTCGTCGCCAAGTATTTACCCAATTAGTCATCCCTAAGATAAATTATAATTTAAGACCAATCGATATCCGTAAATGGAATCTCGTACCTTCAATTAGAAGCCGGCTATCGGACCGAATGGTTATTTCTCTCAGTCCTTGCTCCTGGCCCTGTCCAATTGCTCTTACCGCGGCCTTTAATTCGGCCCGATTATTAGTCTGCTTTCCGAGCAGAGCTTCGCTTACATTTCTGCAATAAAAAGATTTAATAATAAAATAAAATAAAATAAAACGTTTTTTGTTTCACCTGCTATCGTCCGGGCCCCAATACACTCCGATTCCACCTTTAGCATTGGATTTACCGTTATTCTCGCAAGCACCGTCCGTATAAACAATGGGACCACCACCCTTGAAAAAAATTAATTAAAAAACAGTTAAATAGTTGGGAAAAAATTGTGTAATGCCGATTGTACTTTAACAACACGAATGTATCCAATTCTTGCCCTTAAATAAAAGAGAAAATTAGCAAATGACTTGAAAATACATTTCTTGAAAAATTTACCACGCGTTATTGCTCATGGTCGAATGCTTGTATCTGTGTTGGATGGTGAATGCAACTGCAGTGTGTAGTGTGAATTGTGAATGCGAATTCTGGATGCTCCTGGTCCTTTTGTAAACCATAGTCAGGTGGTAGATAATCCTTTAACAGGATATGGATTTTATTGGCCCACTGCACATGAGAATTCTTGCAAGTGGTCATTGGAATGCATGTTCACAAAAGGATTAAAGGATTATGTAGTGAAGTTTGTGTTTTTATGTTTTATGCAATTTTGGTATTTTATTCGATTTGTTTGCTAATTTGTATCGACTTATTTGTTGTTGCAGATCGAGTTATTTGCTATTTAGAACTGTTTGTGTCTTCTGTCTTCTCGTCTCCATACTTGCACAAGCTAGTTTTTCGAGTACTTTTTCGAACTTTAAGTTTCTAAACCTGGCGTATAAGAAACGAGATTCTTCAATAACAGGTCCAGGAGAATTCATCGTTTTTTTTTTTTTATTTAAACCGAAGGAAAGGTTAAATACTGGTAAATTCTTTTCGTGTCCATTTCTGTATGGAATCGTGCATTTTCAATTCATTATTATGCTCTGAAAACCAACACATTGGGACGATAAATCGTGAAATAAAAAGCAGTTAAAATGTCTAAATAGCTGGGAAAAAATCATACCACACCGGTAGAACTTGAAAAACATAAATAAACCCAAGTGCATTTAAGCTCTCTCGTAAACAAAACAAAACAAAAATTGCTCGTATCACAAAATTCAAAATTGTACTTTTTATTTATTCATTTTTCATCGAATCAATACAGAAATTAACTACGATGTTTTTTGATTCCTTCTCTAATTTAATTGAAATGTAAAGAAAAGAAACCAAAAGTTGAGGACATTACAGAGAAACACTTAGGAGGTCTTCTGAAATCAACCGAGAATTGCTGCACATTTATTATAATTTGGAACAATAGTTGTGTACAATTATTCACTAGTGTCCGTCGCATTATCATCCTCGTATTCACTCAGGATGTCGTTTTCATCATCGTTTTCACTCGGGGCGTCGTTTTCATCTTCGTTTTCACTCGGAGCGTCATTTTCATTCTCGTTTTCATCCTCGTTTACACTCCCGGTGTCGTTTTCATCTTCGTTATCACTCCCGGTGTCGTTTTCATCATCGTATTCACTCAAGATGTCGTTTTCATCATCATTTTCACTCGGAGCGTCATTTTCATTCTCGTTTTCATCCTCGTTTACACTCCCGGTGTCGTTTTCATTATCGTATTCACTCAGGATGTCATTTTCATCCTCGTTTTCATACTCGTATTCACTCAGGATGTCGTTTTCATCATCGTTTTCACTCGGGGTGTCATTTCCATCCTCGTTTTCATACTCGTTTTCAATCAGGATGTCGTTTTCATCATCGTATTCACTCAGGATGTCATTTCCATCCTCGTTGTCATACTCGTATTCACTCAGGATGTCGTTTTCATCATCGTTTTCATCTTCGTATTCACTCATGATGTCGTTTTCATCTTCGTTTTCACTAGGAATGTCGTGTTCACCTTCGTTTTCATTCCCGGTTTCGTTTTCATCCTCGTTTTCAGTCCCGATGTATTCATCCTCGATTTCATTCTCGTTTTCAGTCCAGGTGTCGTTTCGATCGTCAGTTTCATTCCTGGTGTCGTTTTCATCCTCGTTTTCAGTCCCGATGTATTCATCCTCGATTTCATTCTCGTTTTCAGTCCAGGTGTCGTTTCG
>JAQIXU010000743.1:0-25598 GCA_034701245.1 Strigamia transsilvanica | reverse complement strand
GACACAGGTGAAAACGCTCATTCTGCATGTGGGCTTGAAGCTAGGCAGGGAAGATTTTTATGGCCACGGCTGTACTGGAGAATACATTTTGTACTACATTTTTGCATGCTGGTGAAGCACCCAACCAATGGGAGTATTTCAAGTACTTTTCAGAATAGAGTTTAGTTAACACCGATATCGAAATTTGTGAAGGAAATGATGTCGCACAATGATGTAGTTCTACGTTGTTAGGCTGCGGTTTAGTTTTTTTCTTTATTCAAAACTGTTATCCGGACCCTAATTAACCTACAAAAAGGTTTGGTTTGGTTTAATAGATTAAAAAAACACGAAAACTTTGCATTTTAAGCATCCAAACTTTATCAGAGCCTAACAAAACGTTGGCTTCACTGTCTAGATTTTGTTATGCACAACGTCATTGTTAACGCACAACGACTGACGTCAGCAACGGCACAGTGAAGCCAACTTTCTTGTAAATCCCCACACCTGAATCAACGCGCTGTTGGATCGATAAACAACAGATAAAAAAGCAGCAAGTAAAACAACTCGTTGACGTCAAGTTTTCTGACAGACTTTTCAAGTACAAACAGTCGAAAACTTTATCTCAAACCCAAAATAGCCTCCGGTGCAAGATCCTCGGATGACCCAACAGGAAAAACAGAGAAAACCACCAGATGGCAATACAAAATAAAAGAGCAGCACAGCAGCGAGCAAATAGAAAGAGAAAACCACTACCTCAAGGCGCCGAGCTTTTGTTGGTGTCACGTGGGCAAGCCACAGAGGAGATGGATTGATCGAGAGAGGGCGCGCAACGGATTTACCATCCCCGCTGCTACTTCGTTACCTGTGAGTTGGTTCAGTCGAACCCTGCGCAATAAATTAAATCTCTGAAATTCATTTGCCTCTTAAATAAATTGGAAGTTGGAAATTAGCGTAGTGCATCGATTGCGGTTGCATTCACGGCCCCTTTTCACACCTTCGCAACGCGTGGTGCAGCCCGTGTCAATTGTTTCATCGTTTAGGGTTAGCTCTATTGGTTTTTAAAAATTTTGTAATTTTATTTTCGAGTGATGGAATTAAAAAATTAGCGCTAATTAGGCGATTGAAAAGTGGAGAGACGGGCTTAGGTATGGGCATGAGCACAATGTGGCGAGTTTTGTTTGATGAGAATGCTCCAGATGGTTGAAAACCCTAAAGTGCGTGCATGTTGCTCGTGCTTCATTGGGTCGTGCTGCTGCAGCTGCTGCATATTTGCATAGTTTTGGTTGCAACTGTTGGATGCATCTGGTTAGAATGTGCACTAGAATTTTGTTCGATTTTATTTATTTTCTTTACAATTTAGTGCTGGGATTGTATTTCAGAGTGACTTCACGTGGTTGGTGGTTCGGCTTTAGGGTTTTGAGCGTGTAGGGGAGCCAAGCCTTTAACAGTTTGGTTGGAGGATGTATCGGATATACATAAATGATACGGGGCGAATGAAGGTGGTCATTCGATAAAGTACGGAAAGAATTTTTTATGGAAATACAATAGTGGGGATCAGAAAATGGAGGAAGTGCTTAACTGTAACTGTAAGTAAAGGGCAAAACTTGAGAATGGTACCAATGGCAAAATTTGCCTTCGTCGGAAGAATTCGATATTAAAATTAGCAACCGAATTTAAAATTTCTAAAAATGATTTGGTAAAAGTACCAATATCAGTTGGGACGACTTTAAACAAATGCCAAGAATCTGAATAGGATGAAGTGTTTCCTTGTCATTTGGTGCATACATCTCAATATTACCAAAACACCTAAAACACACAAAGACGGCTTTTTGAATGCGGCCACTATAAGCACACTATAAGCGCACGAAAAGTTTAAATAACGAAGAAAACAATACACTAATAAGAGAAAATTCAATGGAAACAAACTGATGATACTAGCGAGTTGTTTTCAAAGGCCAGTTTCGACTTCTGGAACGGTTTTAAAAACTGGTGAGAGGATAAACAAGCAAGAATAGACTAATTTAATTTCTTGTGAGCCGTAGGATCAATAGTGCTTGTCCTTGGTTACCATTTACTTCCCTCTTTTTCTTCGCCACGTCAATCTCCTTTCAGAGCTACTTCTCAACTGCGTTTCCACTCTTTTTTTTTTCTTGTTTCCTTTTGGCACTTTTTCGACTTTTTATTTTTTTATTTTTATATCTTAAGTAATTTTGTACTGAATTCTCATTACATCGACTCGATTGCCTCATAAACGCGCGTTATGGATCGACTGAGAAATGAATGATGGGAACTCGAAACTGATTTCGGTTTTTTTTGCTATTGTTATCGAAATAATAGTGTTCAATTTCTTTTATTTACTATTTCCAGAAGCAGACCAATCCCTTGATGACTGGAATGAGGATAGGCCTGTGGGTAAGTACAATGAACTTTTTTTTTTAAATTAAATTTCTTTCCGCTGTTTGTGTTTTCCTTCATTTTTTTTTTTTTTTTTGTAGCGAAACTTTTTTGTTGGTTTCTTTATTCGTTTTATTTGCTTTTGTTTTTATTAATTCAAGATGAAGGAATATTTCCAGTGAGTTTTATATTACAAACGGTAAAAAGAGGCAATTTATTTCATGATTTTGAAAAAGGAAAAAGAGAAAATAAGATTCAATAAATGCCTTTCTAAATATGTCGACATTTAAACTATAATTCCGACAAAAACAATATAGTTTTGCTTAAATGTAGGAGAAAAAAAAATTTCTTTTGTAAATAAATTCAATAATATTGGAATTTAACATCAAAATTACAAACAAATTGATTGGCAATAAAATCTAGGACGTCATTATACATTGCTGGATTAATCAACAACACTTGAAATTATATTGAAAACACTAGCAATCGAATCGGTAGCTGATGGTTTACCTACAAAGCTCCCAATTATCATAAAAGAGCGATATATTTATTTTCTTTTCGAAGAGTGCTGATTCAGTCATTCTGCAGCAGTCATTGTGATAACCAGCCAGGGCTGGTTACCAAACATACACATCACTAGCCATAATCTGTCATTTCTGTCTTCTTTTGAAAAATCGTTCTGCGCATGTGCACAATCTAGTTTTCCAGGTGCAATCGCCTATTTCCTGGCGTGTTTTATGTTATAAACGTTAAATTTGTATTTAGTCAATTATTATAAAATAAGAAAAATAAATTTAAGGAATTATTACAGTTGGTCTGTTTAATTAATCTTCAAGAAAAAAAGAATTACAGTTATTTTCCTAGTTCTGTAAATTTTTTGACCTACCCATGGCAATGGGAAGGTTAAAGGTTCCTCCTACGAACTTCAGAATAGTCTAGAGGGAATGCGGGAATAGATTTTTGCCTATATCACACAGAGAATAAGTGTGAGGTCAAGTAATCGTTAATGTTATCGCTTTTAATGTCAGGGGGAGGTTAGTGGCACCGAGATTAAATCTTAGCTCTTGAAATATCCACTTTTAACAACACGCATAAGTATTGTCAAGTGTCGACTGTTTGTGCTGTGTTATTGCATAGGAAAGCATGTGGTATAAAACGTATGAGTGGTTTATGTTGCGTGTTTTGTTGCAAATCCCATTTCAGGGTATAATAATTTTTATTTTTTTTGGTGTCCATATTTTTTTTTATATCTAAAGCCTTAAAGTAAGCGGACTACTGTAATTGCATTTTTTTTTAATGCTTGACAAAGTCTGGGTTTCACAAGTTTACAACTACTGCTAAGTTAATTAGAAAATTAAATTAAAAAGTTGAAATAACAAACTGTTTACTAGGACCTTATCTGCTCTTGCTGCGACTTATATTTCCATCAGGAGAAAGAAGTGGAGAGCAAGAAAAATAAATGTGCATTGGGTTGGTTTTGAAGCACCTGGCACAATCCCATTTGATCCTTTCCTCACTCTTAGTTTGTCCTTGGGTCACTCTAGCCACACATCACTGTAAGGTTGCTTCGGGACAAAAGTATTAAAGCCATACATTTCCTAATCCTTAGAGCGAGACATGTGTTCGGTGCTTTTCTTTGTTCGAAGCTTGCAAGAATATTAGAAAGTTGGAAAATGTTTTTGGAATTTAATCTATTAGTCCAGAAGTCAACATGGAATGGTATAGCTGCATTTTAAAAGCCTCGTAAAATGGTTTATTTTTATTTAACCAGTGTAAATGCAACAGAAGTTGTTTAAAGCCTGTTTAAATTGGAAGTATTCCAATGGGAAATAAAGATTAAGATGGCTCCGTAAAGATGCAGAACAATGAGATGAAGATGTCGGGAGTTATTTACACGATGTAACAAATGGTAAATGCTACACTCATATGTTGGAATGCAGTCTTACAGCATCAATATTTCCCAACAAGTAGTGGAATTGTGTCGGCATTGCTGGGGCGGATTTACTGTGAGGCTAATGAGGCTTAAGCCTTAGGGCCCTTGACCAAACAGGGGCTATGTACGTTGAGGGACCCCCTAGCCTCAAGGCCCCAATAAGTCTAGATCTACCACTGAATAGAGACTACGTAACAGGAAGAGTCCGTGTGAAATGGAATTCAAACACTCAATAAAGCGTGTGTAAAACAGCAGTTTAGCTTCTAGTCAAGACGTAAAGATGCAGAATGAAGAGATGCTTACAAATGACTACAAGATGAAGATATCGGAGTTATTTACACGACGTTACAAACGGTAAAATGCTACACTCATGTATTGGAATGCAGTCTTACAGTACCAATATTAACAGAAAACAGAAAATACTAGACGGGAAGTGTGAACGTAAAACGAAATTGGATAATTAGAAAATGCAATTTGGCGCATAAATTTTTCAGCAAAGTATTGCGGCATTGAATTATGCTGACGTAATCTTGCTGGAAAGTAGCGAGTTTTTAAGCTTTTAAATATGGGCTTACGGTTTATTTCGTAATTTAGCCTAGGCCATGAAATGCCAAAGTAAATCCAGTGACTGTTTTCGCTCGTTATGCCCTCGTGAGTTTTATTGGAACAAGTGTGGTTTGAAACGTGCAATTTGGCATTCTGAGCCACAGGCATTTTTCCAAGTGCCGTTCTCTTCACAGCAGCCGCTGACAAATTCCCGTCTGCACTTTGCCCCTTCTTTGTCTCTGCAACATTGTTGAAGTGTGCAATGAGCCACGGACAGGGTTAATAATTTAGCCAGCATTCTGCTTTGTTCTTGTCTTTATTAAAAGAAAATAAAAATAAAAGATTTTTGTGCAAAAAAAAAAAAAATTAAAAAAAAAAAAAAGAATAAGAAGAAGAAGAAGAGTTAATGAAAAGAAAGGCAGTTTGCATTTTTCTAGGATGAATGGCTTCCATCTGTGCATATATACGAGACCCTCGGTTAATTGCGCCTTGTGGTAAAAGAAAGGAAATGGAAAAGAGCACATTTTCAACCGAATTGATGACTTAATTCCGTTTTAATGGAAACTTCCTACATTAAAATACATTTTCAAATACGAACGGATGAACAGTTCATTTGCGATTTGTCATGAGACAATTGTTGGCGCAATTAAATAACGTGTTGTGCGCATGTGCATGTTTAACGAACGATAAATTAAAGGGCGAATCAAGAAAATAAAACACCATTTCCATATCGATTCATTTAAAGTCGATTTATGTGATAATGGTGCAATCAAACGACAAAAAAAAATGGAAACTAATTATTTTTTTGCTCATGCGCAGTTCGGGAATGTTCCACCACAAGTCTGGCGCGAGGACGAATCCACGATGAATTTATTTTTATTTTTTCCCCATTTTTTTACAAATTAAATAGGAAAAAGTGTCTGGGTGTGGTTAAAAATTATTTTTTCTGTAATTCAGACCAGCTGTTAGAGGCCACTAACGAACGGGGGTTGGCGAACGAGTAATATTGTACTCGACAACCGCAAAATGGGAATTATTGTTCAGCGGCGCCATTGCTGCATTACATTTACAAATGCACCGCAGCGCGGAAAAACATAACTCAAAATTGAAATAACCTTTTCCGATATTATAATTTAATGTATTTAAATTTGAAGAGTTAGACCGAGCCAACAAAAAAATAAAAATAAAAATTGTGTTTGAAGGGGGAGATATATAATAGAGGAGTTAGATTTACATCTTGTGAGTTCGTGGATCCGTGAAAGTAGACAGCTGTTGCTGACATAATAAACTAAGAAATGGCTTTTCGACGGGAATTTGTTGAGAATAATTTCACGCTCTCCGATGGAAGGTTGAAGGGTTCTTCTTTCTTTTTTAGGACCACAAACACATTTTTTCCCTTTTTCGACAAAAATTGTGTTTATTTTTTGTTTAATTTTTTGTATTTTTGTTGGGATTTTTATTTAACTGGCGTGTAACTACGACTGTGGTGTTGTTTCGCCGTATGCTCTCGTGTACGATAAGGAAGATGAGACATAAAATGCACAAGGAGGGACATTTGTATACATGTGACAGAACAGGATTTGAGTCGTTATCTTTTTCGCGCAACCGAGTGGGATTTGTTATGACACGCAACAAGAAAATGTAAACGTGGAAATGGAAATTAACTTTTTTTTTATTGTTCAGAAAAGTGCCACTGATAAATTCCAGCATTAACGTAATTTCTTTCGGCAATGCAAAAATGAGCGAACGAGTTGTTCGTCTCAAAAAAAGAAAAAGAAAAAAAATTTAAAAACAAATAAAAAAGATTGACGGCGTCAATTTTCACTAAACATTAAAATGTTGATATTAAGTTTCCTTGAAATTAAATTGAAATTTTTCGAATTTTTGGACTACAAATTGGATTTTATATTTTTGTTCGAAAACAAATCTTAAAGTAGTGTAACATACCTTACAAATTGCAGAATTTGCGTAAAATTTCTTGCGTGGTTTTTAAAAAGTTTTAAAAGCGAAGTAATTTCTTTCGTTAATTGAAGTGGCTGAAACATTGGTTTGTTTGTTCTGCACCATAGATCTTTGAGTGAAAAAAAATGGTGGAGAAGGGAAAAATTGTGACCTCATTATCTGGCAAATGGTTCCCACATAATTGCAAGTGTTCGAACAGATGTAAGGGAAGGTTAAGCGAACATTTAAGTCGACTTGGAGCAGCGTGTAATTCGTGGAGATGAGATGAGAACTGAGAAGGGAATATTGGACTCTGATTTTTCACTTTTGGCTCGAAATTATTGCACTTTGCGCCGCGACCCAACAGTTTAATAGCAAATCTGAATTTCCACATGAGTTTTGTCGAGTGAAAATAGAAATTTAGTGCAGGTCACACGCGCAATATCTGCGATGGCACAAGTACAGAGTAGATGGGCTGTTACGAGTTGCAATAAACTGCTATTCTGAATCCGTGGACAACCAAAGGTTAGTTGATATCGGTTTTTTATCGCCAGCTGCGACTGAGGTCACACACGATGAAAAAGAAATATCGGATCGGGAAAGTCCCAAAAATCCGAAATGCCACGCACAATCAACACAACACTATGTGATGTTTATATGCCACAAAATGGTTGAAATTTTTGCACTGTAAACACCATTTTGAGCCACGATTTATTTTACATTTTGTTGTTTAATTAATTAGGTATTTTTTTCCTTTAGTTTTCCACACTTGTTTATTTTTTTGTTTTTCTTTTAGGGTCGCACGAGGTGGAGAAACTCGTTCGAGAACACAAGGAAAACCAGCGGTTACTAGGTAACATTCCCAGCCGTTACTACGAGATAATCTATCCAGTACAGTTGCGGCATCATGAGAAGGTCGGCATCTCCACGCGAGATGTTAGTGCCAATAAGGTGAGAGACAGAGACTCGAAAAGTGAGAGAGAGAGTTGTTGTTGTAAGTTGATTAAAGTATAAATGCGCTTTGACGTTTAAATTTTACTATTATTATCGTATAGGTTGTTTTGTAGACTATTTTCAGATAATTTACTAGAGTTGTTAGATGATGTTACATGCTGAAATGAATGGAAATTACCATTTAAAGATAAAGCCAGTTGGACTAGGAGTCACAAAGACTTCCCGTATGGTTCAAAAATATATTTTAGAACATATTTTATAAAATGTATTTTGCCAATAATATTGTGGAATGCATTTTAATGGTAGATTTTACATTGTAATGTATTGAAAAATAATTGCAATGTATTTTTGAGTAGCGAAAATGCATCAAGTTGTTTGTTTTATTTGTGGTAAAATATTGACATCGAGTCGCTTAAATATTGAAAACAATTTAGTTGTTTTTGTTGAATTTCGATGTCTGGAAAATGGAAAAATGACAGCGTTGAATTTAGCGATTAAGTTCCGGTACAGTCGTGTCGTTCAAGGAGTAGTTTTAAGACAGGAACTTGCAACGTTTGTGCAATAGATGATGGATTGCCTGCCACTGCAGAGATTGGATGCGCGGCTAAAAATAACTTTGTTCGGAAAGACAAATCTTGTTTGGTTGGGCACAAGTTGATAAAATTGCAGTTTTCTATCGGAGAAATTCTATCTAAAACCTGTCCTCGGATTTATTTTTTTATTTTATAAATAGATTTTTATTTAGGTTTTGGTAATTTACGAGGGAAATTTAATTTATGAAGGTAAGTGATAGGGAAACGAGATTTCAATGAAGATTGAATATGTGCTGGATGAAACCAGTGTTGAGCGCATTATCTTCTGAGCTTGATTTTAATTTTTAACCAGAAATTAATGGTGGTATCGGTCTTGGTCCCTGAAGGTCATCTTGAATTTGAAAAATATTAAAGTTTGTAATTATTAATTTACACCTAACTAAAAATTAAAAAAAAATTAAATTATTTTCTTATATTATTTGATTTTTTTTTTTTTTTTAATAAAAAAAAAGTAAACAAAGTGCTAAACAAATAATTTGAATTTGGTGTTGGCTTGTTCTATATGATAGCAGCTGTCTCTGTGTGTTGCAGACTCAATTGCAAGGAGTGCAACGGAAGGGGTCCTATTTTGAGGTACTGTGAATTCATAACCACAACATTCTTTGATTTTTTTTCATCTATTTCGGAGACAATTTGAAATGTATTTTGTTTTTTGTTTTCATACTTTTACATCACAGCTTCAGCTGCTATCAGAAATTTAAAAATCAATCAATCAATTAATTAATTAATTAAACATAAAAAAAATTAATTTTTTAACGTTAGTCTATTGAAATGGACTGATAGCTCATGAAGCGAGTGACCCATCATGTACGGCTCGTTTCTTGCTTAAAGTAACTCATTTCTTAATTAATATTAATTAAATGGGACGCCATGCAACGCAGTTTATTAGCGGGCGAATAAATTGTTGATTTTAAGGGTAAAACAACAACTTGCATCCGTTTTTCAATCAAAGGATTAATGATTCGCTTAAATTTAAAGAGAATGCTTGAATATACGTGCAGCGGCAAATGTCGTTAATGAATGCATTTAACACCTGGTAGCACGTGCAACCAACGAATAATTTGTTCGATTGTATTACAGACTGGCAAACATTTTCATCACACTGCTCTTCTCATCAAAGCCTTTAGTCACAAATTCCGCCTCGACTTGGAGCTTAACACGTAAGTTTTTGTGTTTTTATTTGATTTGGTGGCACCCGCTGGAACCTGTGTATGGTGACCGAGAAAAAAAAGTGCCCCATGGTCTGTGGAGGATAGGTTGAATAAAGTGCGAGTAAATTTGACGTAATTGTTGGCCTATCGAACGGTCGTTCCAGGTGCGCTGCGCTGCACCGCACGGATTAAAGAGGGATGTTAGTCTCTCCAGAGGTGTTATATTGATCGTATTTCTTATGCATTGTAGAATGAGGGTTTTTGTAATTTTTTTTAAAAAAATGTTTGGGACGATTTTGGTTGATAGTTTTGCAATTGGGCGCAGAATCGCAAAATTTTCCATATTGGGTAAATAGAGTAAAATCTATTTTTTGGATTAAATTATTTGCAAATAATAAATTGTTCAAACTGTGCATGTGCAATGGTTAAAATCATGGGTTATACATAATCCATGAAACCGCTTATTGGGTTTGATTTATGAATCTAAATTATAATTGTGGGGAATTTATCACGGGTTTTAAACACTGTTGGGAATATCAGGTACGTCAACATCAACCGAGCGCTTAACCGGAAGTGAATAAATATTTTTACAGCGAATCAACGTCGAACTAAAAAAAAATGTGATGTAAATCGGGCGAGTCTGATAGCTTGTCTTGCTTCTAGTGCAGTTTTGAATACATTAATGAAGTTAAATTTAGATTTTATCGAAATTTTCTTCTCAAAATTTCAAAAAGAAAAGAGAGCGGGTTTTAGATTTCATGTTTCTAGTTCACTTTTGAATTCATAACTCAACTGGGAGAAGGAAACTGCACAAAGCATAATGTTATTATCGAGCATTTCAACAAACATTGAAATATGCATGCTATTCTTCGATTTCGGTCATATTGATCAGAATAATTTTAAAGGTTGGTCAGACCTAGGACGATGAACTGAAGGACTTTACAACTAGCCCAAATTCATGTGTGATTTTGTCTTGTGGTTGTAGCGTCATCACCATGACACAAAATGATGTCATGTTGGGGCCAAATGGCGGACAACTGACATCTTTCATTTACATTTTCAGCGGACATTATAAAGTGGGACAACTATATTTAATGTTGGAATCAAAAATAAAAACAATGGTGGATGGCAAGTCTTTCAGTTAATCGTCCTACGTCAAACTGGGTGGGCGCCGGGCGGAACGGGAGGGAACATTTCTTGCCCGATAACATCTTAATTAACACTAATATATATTTCTTTTGTTAATAGGAATCTCTTGGCTCCAAACTTGATTCAAAAACATTTCTTGCCAGGTGATGCCCAACAGATAACATCTCAGGTGAGTCGTCCTTAATGCGGGTAATTTGAAGCTGATGAGCTGCAGATGGGATGGGCATATAGCACGGCGTAACACGGCCAGGCAGACGGGAGTGAGTTTTGGGTTTGGCGCTTGATCAAATTATGCTGAGCAGCTCAGCTCAGCACAGCTCAGCGTAGCTCGACGTAGCTCGACTCGGCTCGGCACAAATTAGTAGTGCTGTACGAGCTGTCACACCATGTGTGCGGTATGCAATCGCATCGTAAATTAAACACTTCTTTCGCGTTGTGTTTGTATGGAATGTTGAAGTGAAAAAAGAGCAATAATAATGTTTAATTTTAAAAAGATTGACGACTGGCTGCATGTGCAGGTTGGATCTGTATTTTTCTCGCTTGCTCGTGACGATGATGGTGATGATGGTAGAACGGATTAGGAGGATTGAAGAGGGAAGAATTAGGCCAAGTTTTTAATTAAAATGTGATAGTTTTTAAATTAATCATCATGGGCTGGGAAATGGAAGTGTTTTGTTTTATTGCTCGGAATTTCTCTTTACAGGTTTGAAATATAGTGGTTTGTCATGCAAAATAAAAAGGGAGGGAAAAGGTTTTTGTTAGCTGCTGTCAGTTGGGAAAGCTATGTATAAATTAATCAAGTTTTAAAACAAGAGAAATATTTTTTTTAAGTTTTTTTTTTTTAAGATTAAGATATCTTAGGTGTTTTTGAAAGAAAAACGTGGCGGGAACATGAGAAAATTGAATTATTTTGCGGTAAAAAATCGAGGGGAATTACAGTCGTATTTCTTAATTTGTTGTTACTGAGGTACTGTCAAATTGTAATGGAATAGATTGAGATGAAGTGTTAGTTGTAGATTATAAGTAATTACTAGGGCTAGGATAAATGTATGAATGCATACAACTATATTATTTTGCATAGATAGCTAAATTTGCCAATAAATGCATAATTGCGCAAAATAAATACATAAATCTCCATTTTCCACCTTGTGCCACGAATAAAATGCAGAAAGCGAGTGAGCACTTTTCACTTTTTGCAATATTTCATGCAAGTTTACAATTTTGCATAAAACTGAACTTTTGTTGCATATTGCATGTGCATAAAACGAATTTTTTTTTTGCTTAAATATCCAGGGTTTAATAATATAACTTAAAAATCATAAATTAGATTTTTCGCTGCACGATTAGCATATTTTCGAATTTGTCTTCACCTGGCGCCAGGAATCAATTAGAATAAAATATAAAATTTAACATTTTCCAAAATTTGCTATCTAAAATATTCATATTTGATGAAAAACAGTCAAAGTGATTAAAATATTAAGTCGAGTGCCCTGGAGAGTTTTTGCTGCTAAACGTAATTTTTTACGTGTTGTGATGATGAGTGAGTGGCAGCTGATTTGATCTGTTTATTAGAAAATGTTGCGCGCTTGTCAGAGTTTTGTTACTGGGCAACCAGCAAGCACATCGATAAGACGTGGGTTATGGGTTAGCAAAGCCTGGTCAGGGATCTTGTAACCGTTCATCTTCATTGGCAGCCGTGAAGGGATGGGGTCAGCGAGGGATTGCCCGATTTCACCCGATTTATTTCTGCTCCTCCCAACTCCGATAAATTGATTTTTGTGCAAATAAAAAAATGGAAATAATTTTTTTGGGGGGCTCTTACTTCGAATTAATGATTTCACTAAAATTTAAAGAAATTCACCGCGTAAAAAATAAATAAAAAGAATTAAATATCTGCAACTAATAACGTGGGAAATTGCGTTTTTTTTTTTCTAAAACTTTAATTTAATAATTGTGAATGTTTTCCTGGTATCACTTGAGGCTGTCTGTTTATAATCACTGCTTACTAACTTACCAAACCTTTAAATAAAAATGAAATAATGGAGAAAAAGAGCGTTTGTTTAATGGCACTCACTAGTTCACAGTGCTCTCGTTTGATTGTTTTCAGGAGTCGCTTCTGAATCGAATTTTTCCACAGAACTACAAACGTTTGGTAAGTACAGCCTTACACGTGATACTCAGGATGGTGATGTTAGTAGAATTCAAATGGCATTTATGTGGATACAATTTAAAATAATAATAATAATAATAATAATAATAATAATAATAAAAATCTTTTATTTTTTTTGAATATTTGTAAATTTGTAAAAGTTCTTCTGTTGTCGTTGCTTGTTTGTTTATTTATTTTTATTTTTTTATTTTCTTAAGGAAATTGAGCATTGTTATTACCATGGCATGATTAAAGATGTCCCCGAAGCATCTGCAGCTTTGCGAACGTGTAGTGGAGTCAGGTACAAGTTTAATTTTATATTCATTAAAAGTTGTTTTTATTTTCATCTAATTAAGTTATGTTTGTTTTCGTAGCGGAGTTATTCATTTTCATAACGAGACCTTTGCGATACATCCGTTTTATGGTGGAGATTTATCCGTGAGTTGTTGATACGCGTTGAAAAAATTAAAGTTTTATTCATTTTTTGGTGAATATTTAATAGAAACGACATCCTCATGTGATATACGAAGTGAAAAATAAAGTAAAACATTCATGCGGTCAGTAAAACTATTATTATTATTATTATTTGTATGATTTTTTTTAAATTTATTTTGGTTTCTTTAGGGAACTCTAAAATGCACGAGTGGGGATTTATACATTTCAGAAAACCATTAAATACCAAACAGCGGGTAATTATTTACAACTTTATCAACTATTTGTGTCATTTGATTTGATTTTTAATTTTAGACGAAAAGGGACGTAAGGGAGGTCACAAAATACGTCGAATTGGCTCTCATATTAGACAAAGCTGTGGTAAGTAAAGAGGAATTATTATTTCGTTTTTTAATTTTTCAAACACTTTCTGCTCGACGAATTTTTAATTTAATTGCAAAAATTTTCTTTTTTCTTTTTCATTTTCTCCAGTTTGATAAACGTAATGGAAGTAGCCGTACGGAAGTAATTCAAGACGCCATCCAAATAACCAACATAGTAGATTTGGTACGCTTTATTCATTTTTCTAATAACCGCCAAAATTTACACAAAAAGAAAGAAAAAATATATATATTATTTACATATTTCGATTAATTGAACACTATAAAAATTGACTTTAAATGGCAGTGTGATCGCTAAAACAAAAATCGACTCTTTAAATTGGCAGTGATGAATATAATGAATCTACAACGGCAGTTTTAATAGATATTGCAGAAAATGTGATTTTTCTAATGCGGTTTGTGGCAGTGCAGTTGATGAGACTGAACCTGTTTGAAAAGTCGTCCTTTCAAGTTGTCGGGCGACTCGCATCTGGCGTCACGGACCGATATTCCCCCTCTGCTGTAAACTATCAACCAGAGCAACGAACAGTCGCACGACAAAGGGTTCCCTACAAACAAGAGTAAATATAAAATAAAATTCACAAGGAAAAAAATGCATTTCGTCGCAAACCCTTCAACTGGATGACGTAAATGTCGGCTAGATTTGTCGGCACCACCCCGCGGTAGAGGGTCTGCAGCTGGTTGTGGCCGAGGTAAATTTCCTGAAGATTGGGCGGCGATCTGAACGCTCCGGTCTCCAGATACGATATGGAGTTGTTGCTAAGCGAGATGCTTTTAAGCGAGAAATGTTCCTTGGTGAAGACCCCTCGGTTGATTTTCTCGATGTAGTTGTTGTTGGCTCGAAACTCCTTCAAGTTGTCGAGCCCTTGAAGCACCCCCTTAATCAACTCGTTCAAGTCGTTGCCGGACACGTCGAGGAACTCGAGCGAGGGGAAGACTTGGAAAGCCGCAGTGGGCAGCACGTGTATCTCATTATCGTTGATGCTGAGCGCCGTGAGTCGCACGAGGCCCGAGAAGCTGTCGTTGTTGAGCGCCGTCATCCGATTGTGGTCGAGTCGAAGTTCCCTCAATTTGCGCAGGTGCTCGAACGCGCGGTGCTCGAGGAACCCCATGGAATTGTGACTGAGGTCGAGGTAGCGCAGCGTGTACAGACCGTAGAAAATGCCATTATGGATGCTCTTGATCCTGTTATGCGACAAATCGAGGCGCTCGAGGAACGCCAGGTTGTCAAAAGTGCCGTGCTTGACGTAACTGGCTTTGTTGTTTTGCAGATAGAGTTCCTTGAGGATAATGAGATGCTGGAAGACGCCCGACTCGATGCTCCAAATGATGTTGTGCGACAGATCCAATTTCTCGAGCAGCGGCAGGCCGTGGAAAGTGCCGTTGTAGAGCTTGGGCACGTTGTTGTACGACAACTGCAGCACTCTGAGCGCGTTCAGCCCCTGGAACACGCCCGGGTTCATGCGCCCGATGCTGTTGTTGGCCAGCAGGAGCACCTGCACGGCCGGCAGGTTGTAGAACAGACCCTCGAGTTGCGTGAGGCGGTTGCCGGCCACGCTGAGCTGCACCATGGACTGCATGCAGTCGAACACGCCGACCGGCAGATACGGCAGACGGTTGTTCGACAGATCCAATTTCCACACGGACGTGAGCATCTCGAATGCGCGCTGTCCGACGCGGTGGATGTGGTTGCCCGACAAGTCGAGCGTCTCGAGGCTCGGCAGACCCTCGAGGGAGCCGTTGCCGATCTCGGAGAGGCGGTTCCTCGACAGATAGAGGCTGCGCACGCTCTTGCCGACCGTGAGAAACGCGCCGCGCTCGATGTAGAGCAGTTTGCCCTGCACGCGCAGGATTTTGGGGTAGAAACCGGGGAAGGCGCGCACCGGAAGGATCGTGCCGAGGAAATCGATGTCGAGACGCAGCATCTTGTGCACGTTGACCCTGTTGAGGTGGTCGATGATGGCGTGGTAGTCTTCGCCGTGGCAGCGAATGGAAACGAAACCGAAACGGCTTTGGCAGTCGCACAGCGCGCCTTCGGGAATGTCGGGGCAAGTCGCGCGCGCTAAGGGCAACATGGTGCACAAGGTCATGAGTATGTCGTAGGTGCTGGTGCATTTGCGAAGTGTCAACATTGTCGTACCTTTTTACGCACTTGTGTAAGGATCCACTCGTCGTGCGTGACCTCCACCACGGCCAGTCTCAATTAGTTCTTCTCCTGTTGTTATGTCGCGTTACGTGGATTGTCACGTGCTCGCTCGTTGGATCATTTGCCAAATTGGCTGCAATCAGTCGGTTCAGTCGCGGTCCATGTGAATTTTCCGGTAGATTCGAATTTTGGGATTTTTGAAATTCAAAGTGGGACGGACGGGGAGTTTGGGTTTTCGTTTGGCTTTTCGTTTGGGTTTTAAAGTGCAAAAGGCGCGGCTTGGGACGAGGAGGGTTTGACGGGGGAAATGGAAGTCGTTAAATAAATATATGGTTGGTTGGTTGGAATCTGAGAGCAAGGGCAGTTCATTACATCACCTTTGACCTCGATTCCATGCAGGAAGACCAGATTAACCCGCGCCGCTTATTCAAGGATTCACCTACTATTTTTATACAGATTTCGCGTTTTGTTTTCGTTTTCGTTTTCGTTTTCATTCAACCAGCGAGAAATTTACTCGTGCACTTTCGAATTAAAAATTATTTAATCTTTTTATTTATTTATTTTATTTTTTATTTTAATTTTTTTATTTTATTTTTTTTTTAGTATTTCCGAACAGTTAAGACTCGAATTTCTATCGTTTACTTGGAAACTTGGGCCAATGGCAATCAGATTATCATCAGCGATGATTTACGTCAGACGGTGCTTAATTTTATGGATTATTCTTCTCGTAAATTGTACAAAGTAGCTAAAGATAGCGCACAATTACTCACGTGAGTGCATTTCTTTAATTAACGTTTTGGTTAAAGTGATTTTTTTTCCTCATTTTGTTTGAAATAATTTCTTGTTTAAATAGAGGACAAACATTCCGCGGTGAAGAAGGCGGCATGGCTTCACCAGACACAATTTGTACCCATAGAGCTGTGGGGGTGAGCGAGGTGAGAAAATTTTAAAATTTTAAAACATTAGACCGTTTAAATTAATTATTTTTATTACATATCTGTATAGGATATAAATATATACGAACCTCATTTGGCAGCTGTTACTTTAGCTCACATGATAGGACATAACATGGGAATGGCCCACGACGACAACCACGAAAAATGTAAATGTAAAATTTGAAATCGAAATGAAATTTTGTTTCATATACATATTTCTAGCTGATTGCACGTGTTCCGATTGGCACGGATGTATCATGGCTCAATCCATAGTGTATGTATCTAAATTGAATGATTTTGAATCGATTTTGAATTGATTTTGTTGTAGCGGATTGGACAACGTGTGGCCGTATAAGTTCTCGCAATGCAGCTTGAAAGACTACATAAACATACTTCGAATAGGACACGGGATATGTTTGTTTAATAAACCCAATCAGGTTATGTTGTTGTGAGTACGAAGTTTGCGGAAGAAATTAATATTGAAATTGTACGTTGGGTTACAGTTGGGCGACTTCTATTCATGCGGAAACGGCATCGTGGAAGAAGGCGAGGACTGCGATTGCGGGATTATGGAGGTGAATTTTGGCGACGATTTAAATACATTAGATTTAACAAGGACGTGTTCGTCTAGGAATGTTCTCACATTGATCCGTGTTGTGATCCTATTACGTGTAAACTGTTGAAAGAAGCCGAGTGCTCAACAGGACCCTGCTGTGATAATTGCAAAGTACGCAATTGATCTTCCGCGGCGAATGACGCGAGTTTTTCATTAATTTCTGTTCGATTGCCAAAGTAGTTGCGGCCCCCGGGATTCATGTGTCGGCCGGCGCAGACTGAATGCGATATCGTCGAGTTTTGCGACGGTCGGATGGGTCAGTGTCCGACGGATTTACACAAGAAAAATGGCAATAAATGTGACAACGGTGGCGGATACTGCTTTTACGGCAGTTGTCCGTCCATGAACACCCAATGCAAGTTTATTTGGGGATATGGTACGAATGTTGATGGGTTTTTATTGAAAATATTTGTTAATTTTTTTTTTTGATTTTTTTGAAGATGGTGAAGTTGCCGATCGGCAGTGTTTCGAAGAATTCAACAACGAGGGAAGTTTTAATGGGAATTGCGGCACAGATGTAAACGGATCTTTTAGGAAATGTTCGAAAGAGTAGGAAAATTTCAAAATTTCAAGTGGTATTGAAATTTTGTCGAGAAAAGACTAAAAGTTGTTGCGTTGTTGTTTCAGAAACATCATGTGTGGGACGTTGCAGTGTCAGAGTGGTCTTCGAATCCCCATCATTCCCGGTTTGGATCAAAAATATTCACGAACCATCGTCTCTATTGGTGGTCAAGATTTTGAGTGCAAGTGAGCGAATTATTATCCTCATAAAAATAGAATTTAAAAATTAAGTTAATTTTGTTCGATAATTTCTAGAGTGACTAGCGGTACTATTAGTCCGGATATACCGAACCTCGGTCTTGTACCAGACGGAACCAGATGCGCAGACGACAAAGTGTGCATCAACCAGACTTGTTTAACGGTGAAATTAATCGAAGAAGGTGGTCGTTGCCCGACGAATAACGTCGGCCTCGATTGCTCGGGACATGGAGTAAATTCGAGAGAAAAAATAATTAATTGTGAATAATTTTTAAAATTTGAATAATTTTTATTTCAGGCTTGTTCCAACATTAACACCTGCCATTGCGATGAAGGTTGGGGAAACCACGATTGTAGTACACGGCAAAATGTCACCGCAATCATTCCTCAAATCCCAGTAAGACCCACAAGATGGTATCCACCAACACCACCTGCTCCATACCCTATTACAACAACTCCCCCGTCTAAAACTTCGACCGAGGCTGCTAGTCAACAAGTTACAAAATCAACAAAACCATATAGTAAGTATTTTTGAAAAATAATGGCGGCGAAAAATCCCGTTTAAATTGTTTTTGCAATTTTTGACCTTTTTCTGTCGTAACGATTATTTTTTTCAGTAATTTTTTTGAAATAAGATCCTAACATTTTTAATATCGTTTTTGACATTTTTCGCGTGGTTTTTCTTCTTTTTTTTTTTCCTTTCTTTTAATTTTTTTGTTTTTTTTTTTTCTTTTTGCATTCCCCATTTTCTCATAACCCGAAACATCCAAGAGTGAGTGATAGCAATTTTAAGAAAATCGTTGAGATTTTTTTTTTATTTTTTTTTTATTTGAAAAATGAAAGAAAGCACAAGTTGGCAACCTCATTCGTAATGAAGAAATCGCATTTTTTCTACCCAATTCATACGTACTATTAAGTATTAATACTTTGCTCGTAACATTGAGGCAAACAAAAAGAGACCGATCAGAAGGAAATTTTTTTTTCCCGACGAAAATAAAACAAACAAAAAAAATTTTTATTGCTTTAGGAACATGATCGAACTAACCTGGTCGCATGTAATGCGATTTTCATAATCCGACATTTTTTGCTCTAATAAAATTTTAAAAAAAAAATGAAAATCTTGTTTTGAAATGGAAAATTGGAGGAAAAACGTCCAGATTTGGAATTGGTGAACTCGTAGTGTCGCATGGCCTGCATTGGTACTGCAGTGTTTCTCTAATCCATCGAGTTGATCCGGGTGGATAAAGGGGATGAATAGTGACTAACGGTGCGCTTGTGCTTGCAGGAAGCGATGAACGCGAGTCAATGAGCACAGTTTCGCTGGTGGTAGTGCTTGTATCAGTAGTGGGTGGAGTCTTCATATTGTTTGCCTTAATGGCTGTATGCTACAGGTACAGTATGGAACGATTGGTACAAGTGGGGTCAGGTACTCAGCACTGGAAAACCAAAAAAAAAAATAAAAATATTTAATTTGTTTATTTTTTTTTACTTGCTTTTATGCGCGTTCGTATGGAAATCGAGTTGCGTATAAAACACGCGGTAAAAAATAATAAAAAATGTAATATGCTTTTCCAGCCTCGAGGTCCTTGTCAATTTCTCAGTGTAGTGAATGTACACTGGCGTTCGTGCTTTTTATATGTGGATGTTTGTAGCGTTTGACGTGTTTTTTTGGTTTTTTTTTGGTTTTTTTTGGAAAAGTTGATCAATTTTTTTTGGATTTATTTGGATTTATTTATTCTTTTGATTTGTTTTGTTTACCTCGGCTTGAGTCATTTATTTTATCGTTTTATTTAACCTCATAAAATGTTCTACTCACACATGTGTTGGCCTTTATTGTCCTGACAGAAGACGGGGGCGGTACAGACACCGTCTACTTGGTTGTGGTGCTGGTGTCAGTGGTGGGTGGCGTCTTTGTTGTTTTTACTTTAATGGCTCTCTGCTACAGGTCAGTATAACTCGAACCATACACTTCTAAAAATAAGAATATTTTTTTATTTATCTTTTTATTTTCGTTTTTATTTTTATTTTTGTTTTTCCTTCAAAAGAAAACCTCCTCTTCTCTAATCCTTTTCATCTGCACAATTTTATTGCACGTCGCAATGCACAAATTGCACGGTTATTATAACGTTGAAATGGCTATTTTTTATAGCCATTTTTTAGACATTTTGGACATTTTGGTGAAAGTGTCTGCTTGTTGACTTGTTTTTGTTTTCTTTTACGAAATCATTTAAATGCAGATTTTAATTATTTTATTTTTTTGAATTTATTAATTTTAATTTTTCTTTAAATTGGATTTATTTTTTAATTTTTTTTTTGTTCATAATTTTGTTTTTCATATTTTAATTTCGGGTTCTTGAGACTGCCTCAAGTCTGCTCGTGAGTTGAGTTGGTGCACAGGACATTTTTATTTGGTGGCGAATCTGCATTTTGTTTTATTTTTTACGTATTTTTTTTTTCCTGATTCTCAATCACATGCACTTTTCTCTCGTTATTTGTCAATGACTCGTTATTTTCAGCACTTCAGACTTTTCAATACGTAATCAAAATTCATATATTTACACAATCATATACATAGTAAATGATAAAAAGAATTGTATTATTTCTATATCACACATTTTTCAACTTGCATGTCGAACTCTGTGTAGAAAAAGTTTTGAGAAAATGTTTTTAAAATGTTTAAAAAAAAAAAAAAAAAAAAAAAAAAAAAAAACCAATTGGGATATTTTTTTTTTGTTGTTGATGATTTTTGTTGATTTCTGTTGATTATTATGATTTATTATTTGTTTAATATAAAAATAAAGGGGTTTTTGATATTTTTATGACTGCTTGCCCACAACTGAAGCGACAGAGAGCAGTTGAGACATTTTCAGTAACTTCTAGAAAGTCTATAGAAGCTTGGCACGAATTAGATAACTCACCCACCACTAATCAAAATCCAGCACGTGGGCACATAAAATAGAAAAAAATAAACATTTGATCTGTTGCTGCATCCAAAAATGATTGATGGAACAGCGCGCGTGCTCAGCAGCCGTCCAAAACCGTAGAAAATGAGAACACAGAACCCACCGTTGTTCTTTACGTGCAAGGCCCAAATTTTGCCCGATCATTGCATGTTGATGTAGACTTACTTGTCAGTTTTGCATGCGAATTGAATGATAATTGAACAGCAGCATCAATTTAAACAAAATTTAATCAACCAACCAATCAATAATTTATTATTATTATTATTATTATTTCTATTTAGAAATCGATTGAATTGATGGTGTTTGCATGACACACTTAGTCGAGTAGATTTTAAAAATTGGATTTAAATTAAATTAAATATTGATTTAACATTTAGCATTTTTTTGTTGTGCATGCGACGACTGATTCTGAGTTTGGATGAACTAATTATTGTTCCGTTGTTATTTTATCGCTGCAAAATGAAGGCGGAGCAGTTTACCAAAATACGACCCGCCTTACGTGAAGAAACCAATGGTACGCAAAATACCAGCAAAAGTGGGCAGCAAAGAAGACGAGTCGTCCGTGGAAAACGTCAACCGGATCATTACCTTCGGCAATATGCCTTCCTACAGGTAAAAATTAAAAAAATTAAATTATTCTAGTAATTTTTGTAATTTTTTGTAATTTATTAACAGGGAAGACAAACTGCAGGAGTTAAAACGACAGCGGCTCAAGCGGGAGAAGGTTGACGGCGACGACGAATGCGACATCGAAGATGAAACAGTGCGCTTCATCGAACTACCTCCGAACAATCTATCCAAGTTGCCGGAAAAAGGAATCCTGAAGAACGTGCCCAGGCCGACCTCAGAGAAGGAAAAGTGGAGCGACGAGCTGTCGCAGTCGGACAATCAGGAAGTGATGTCGCAGTCGGAAGCGGGCGCGGAACAAGGCGCCACCGACACACTGACGGAAGTGGAGCGGACCCTGAAGAGTCTGAACGGCTACCACGAGGACATCTTGGAAGTGCTGCGTAGCGCCGCCTCGCACCGCGGCGGCAGCGGCGGCGGCTTGGGGAGCCAGGCGAGTTTCGCCGAAGAAGTGCGCAAATCTCTGAGCGACGGCTTCCCCGAGTTCGGCGGCCTCCGCAAGTCCAGCACGGAGAAGCTGACGGACAGCCTGGAGCACATGGAGGATACGGTGCCCCCGTGCGGGCCAATTCGCATCCGCAACCTGGAAGATTTAATTCGGCAGCTGGAACGTCATCCCAGCCGTCACATGTCGCCAGCCGGCAGTGAGGAAATCCGCCTCAGCGAGACGGAGGCTGACCGTCACTACCGGCTGCAGGACAGCGCTAGCGCCACCGAGGGCCAACGCTGTCCTTCCGCCGAGCACGACGGCATGCGATTTGTGTATGGGCGCTTCCGGCAGCCGAGCGGTGTCGGCGGTGCCGGCTCCGGATCCGGCTCGGGCGCGTCCGCCGCGTCTGGTCACGAGCGAAGTACATTGAGCAGACTGGGGGGTCAGTACGAGGAGGAGGAGGACGAACGTGAGTTTCTCCCGCCCGACGTGCTGCGCAGTGCCAGCGAGGAGGCGTTACCGGTGACCGTGAAAAGAGAGTACAGTTACGAACGCAACTTGGACTCGGGCCATCACGAGAAGACGATGAAACGTCAGTCGTGCGACTACTTCCCCAGCCCGCCTTCCGAGGATTCGTATGCCGATTCGTACGAGGACAACTCTTCGTTCCCAGCAGCCCGCTCCATGAGCTCGGACTCGCGTCATGACTCCAGTGACCAGTTGTATCACTCGTCATCGCGCCATGACCGTGACCGTGACCGCGACCGCGACCGCGACCGCGACCGACACGACAGACATCAGGAATCAAAGGGGAAGGTGAAACCCAAAGAATATACTCATTAAATAATCTATCCCCCTCACCCCATCAACCCACCTCACTCACAGATACAGGGTCCCCCAAGTTGTCAATTTTCGATTGATTACATTTCGTTTTTCAACGTCCGTCCATCTATTTATCGAGGCAGCTCAATTTGTCCACTCCGGGGTTCGGGTTTTGGGTTTTGGGTTTTGGGTTTTGATTTGATGTTTATCGAGTGTCGAAATGTTTGCTAAAGCTTTTGAAGTCCGAATCAGGAAGTATCTCCCAGTTTCTCCCTTTTTGTTTTTCTTATTCTTGCTCGTGATATTGATTGAAATTTTCCTCCTTTTTCTTGCAGGCAAAACAATTGCCAAAAAGCAAACCCAGTGTTCCGCGACGTGGCGGCAACCAATATTACAGCTGATCGGCTGATCGTGTGAGAGCAACGTGGCACTGGCTGCTAGAACGCGATCAGTTTCAAACAGCAACTCAATGACTGTGTGTTACTTCCTGTGTGGTACTATTCAAAAGTTTAAACATAACATAACATAAATGCTAGAAAATCATGATGAATGATGAGAAAAACACAAACTACTGTTATTCTCCGATTTTTAAATGTGTTCATATATTTATTTGCTTGATTGATGGTCTATTTAAAACGTTTAAAAGGTTTAAAAACAAAACAAAACAAAACAAAAAGCGATCAAAAATTGTTGATGAAGCTCGTTCTCGTTTTCCTTTTCCTTTTCTTTTCAATTATTCGTTTGTAAAATATTTCGTAAGGGCGAGAAAATAATATTAACATTATACAATTTTTTTATATACGATATATTTAATTGTTATATCAATTTATACAATTATTTGTTTATTTATTGATTGATTGATTCGTTGGTTTCTTAATATTCCAATACCTTGTGCAGTTGTAGTGGAATTTGGTTTCTCATTTTCATTTTTCAATGATATCAAGTTGATTGACTTGGCGGGTTTCTCAACCTTCATCGAGCGCACGGTGCCAATGATAAATGGACAAGATCACTGCCAATTAAAATACAAACAACCGAGGAAGTTTTCCGTTCCTTAGATGATGTTGAAGGTGCGGGTGCCTGCGCAGTGTTTATGAAACAATTCCATTCCAGTTTTGATGTCCTGCTCATCATCAAACGTGCTGACGAAGAAAACAAACTTGACAGCACCAGCAGCGAAACAAAATACTAATAAGAATAATCTAGTGTCACGTGGTCAGATTATTAATTATACACGAGTCTTTACTTGCAGTTTGAGGTGGAAAAATGAAGGAATGCCTAATCTTTAACAATTGATGTTGATAGTCATATAGAATAGTTGTCTGCTAATGTTTTTTCATTAATTTCAGTTATCTGTTGAATGTCTCGTTCCACGCAATCGAATTTTTGTTTCATTTCTTTTTTGGAATGATATTTTCATTTTACGTTTCTTTCTTTCTGCTTTTAATTTGCTGACATTTGTTGAGAAATGGCCAATTTTTTAATGGGATAGGGTGTAATATTAAGAGTTTCCTTCCTCACTGTTGAGGTAATCGCAATTCAATGTTTACATTTCCATTTTCATTACGACTTTTGTTTTTGTCAATTGAAATGTGTACTTTTTATTTCCAAATAAATTAGTTAATTATTATTGTTTTATATAATGTTTATAACGTTTTACTTGTGTTTTTAACAAAAAAGAAATAAATAAAAAAACGAATACGTAACTTTTCAGCATTGGACGATTCCATGAATGTCCAAATTGACGTTACGGCTTATGTAACTCTGACAGGTCCAAAATGTAGAATCGCTTCGACATGGACACGACATATTTACAATCCGGCAAACCGGATCAGGGGCCCCACCGGGGGTGTGCATGCAGTGAGTAACTAGCAACAGTCTATAGTTTATTTTGGGTTTTGGCGATTCCCAAGTGGGTGGAAGAGAATAGCTCCGCAATTAGTACAGGTAAGGCAACAAAAAAATAATAAGTTTTTAATTTTGCAATTAGAATTTTCAAATTTGTCAATTTTTTCGATATTTTTCAATTTTTTAGGTAGTGAGATGTTTGATCAAATTGCAACGATTTTAATGAGCACTCCCAAGGTTACTCCGATGTTTGTCGGCGGCTGCTTGGGAGTTATTTTTGACAATACAATTCCAGGTATTCACGTGTTTTCGTTGTCACAAATTCGATTTCATTGTCCGTTTGTATTTGCTAATTAATAAAGGGCCAATATCGAGCTGTGACGGCGGGTCCCACGAAACGTCCGAGTTCAACAGCTGCACACCAGCGTACGATTTTCCGTACGGCTTAGATTGGACAAAGACAAAACGTTATTTGAGTTACGTACCAATGAGCCCAACATATTCCGGCAAAATGCCGATTTTCTTTTAAAAAAAAGTCACAAGAATGGAGTGAATGGCAACGGAAATTACGCGCCAACTCCAAACAACGAACAGGGGCGAAAATGGAGAAAGCACAAGGTATTTAAATGTGAACGGGAAAAACATTTATTGTAGTTTCTTTCGTAAGAACTGACGAAATGATGGCATTACTGCTAATGAGGAAGAAAATACAACCATAGATTTTTTTTTAAATTATTATTTTATCTTGTCTCGTTACACTACGATCGGGTAAATCCTCGGCACAACTGAACTGACATAGAAAATAGGCATGGCCTCCACTTTTCCTAGTT
>JAQIXU010000742.1:0-25606 GCA_034701245.1 Strigamia transsilvanica | reverse complement strand
GGGCGGCATTTTTTTTTTGACACACAGGCGCCACCTTACCTTGGTGCGGCCCTGCTCATATCTCTATATGGCCTCTCTTTATGTGGCTTTTCGCTATAATGGCCTTGTGTAATTACAGCTAAGTTTCGATTTACGGCCTGCAAAAAAGTCGGGAAATTGCCTGTGTACATTCCCCTGATTCGTTAGACAGCACTTCGCTTTGCGATCGACTTTCCGAAAATTAAGAAAATTACTCCCGTACCGTTTCGGAACCCCACATCCACGAATCAAAATAACATTGATTTGATATTGAAAGAAAATTACAATCAAGCTTTTTTAATTTGCGAGGGGGCCACGAGATTTCGACTGCCTAGGAGCCTCCACATGGTTTAATACCCCTGAATTCACGAAACACAACGTCGATGAAATGCACCGTCGGAGAAGTGATCGAAGGGCTTAAACGGGCGTTTACAGCATCAATCAAATGTATGCCAAACACTCAATGCCCAGCTATGGAACATGCAAAACCTCTTTGCCCATCACACTGTCAAATCTTGGCCTTACATAAGACCGCTAATAATAGGATTTCTTCTCCCCATTGGTTTAACATGGAGATGTGAATGCAAAGACAACCAGCATTGCAAAAACAGCAAACATGGTTTTGGGGGTAATTTTAGTTGACTATATCTTTACTGAGGAACCTGTACCAGTACCACAAAAAGGCCCTCAGAAAACAGTCCACCTAAATTGCAATATTCTGTGTGCATTGCAACACAACCAACAATTCTCTTGGAACATGACACTGGGATGGGGGAACCAAAGACTTTGTAAGACGCCCCCATGTGGTGGCTTTCAAAATGGACACTTGAAAAGAAAAAGTGGAGATAAATATTAATTTTTTTATGACATAACTTGATCTCCTGATTAAGGTCAAGTATTTAACTAAGGATTAAGGTTACACACTTCCTGGGCTCTTTGGATGACAATACACACGTCAATAACAACAATGGCGCTCCAACTTCCCTTTTTCCCTCTTTACATCACTGCACCACCTGTTGATTATCAAGCAGATTTTTCCAAATGACGTCACTCATCATCCATTTAACACCCAACAGAAAAATTGAAATATTTTCCCCATTTTCCACACGCAAAGTCGATGGAAAGTAGGGATAAACAAGAGCCTAGTGGGGGTTTTTTGCAAGATTTAGACTCCAGGGTCGAATCCATTGTGCCGTGCGAGGGCTAGAGGTGGCTTTGTAATGGACCAGTCGATAAGTAGGTGGGGAAGTGCAGCTGGCATCGCATCTGCGCGTGCGTCAATTGCTCATGTGTGTGTGGCACGAAGCGGTCGCTTACTCGTGTTTGATCGCGATTGTTTACAGTGCGAGCGGCGCGGCGAGTCGCACCGGCAGCGCGCGAACGAAGCGAACACCGCGGATCGACGCAACATGTTGGAATGCATCATCCAGACGAGCTGGATTAATAATCCCGAACTGAAAGAAGTTTTTCCCGGTAGGTAGAGAGCACTTTGGCGGCGTGTCACGGTCGGCATGACAACCAGACGTTTTTTCTCCCACCCTGCGACCGAGGGGGAGCGTCGTGACGCCATTATGACGCGATGGCGAACGGAAATGGAGTCTTGGTTTTAATTAGGAATGGTTTGAGATATGAGATTGGTGTCAAAAGACCCCTCAAAGGGGTCTGGGGACGATGAAAAAGGAAGGAAAAAAATGTTTTTTCGCTCGTTTTATCCCCCTCGTTCCATATGGTGCTGGGGATTATGGGTAATTTAGCATTTGTTGCTGTGGTTACATGGCCATTTTGTGTTTGGTATTTTTAGATTGAGGTTTTGTAATAAATAGATATGTAATACGTGTATATTTAGATGTGCTGAAGGTGCTTGGTGGTAAGATGAAGGATGGGGGGCTTGGAAGATGCTGGTTTTGTTGGTGTTGGGGATTTGGGTTGTTTGTGGGGTTGTGATTTCGGGTTTGTTGGGGTTGTTGGTGGGTTTTGGGGGGTTGGGTGGGTGGAAATGTGAGGTTGTTTGTTGGATTAAATGTGTAACGGTTGGGGGAATAAGTAGGAATGAGGTGTTGAAGTTTTGAAGCGGGGATGGCCGCCATTATTGCAGAACGGTTTTGTTTGGGAGCTCTGGTGGCGGTTTTGTTAAACAAAATGATGTTTTGGTTTGGTTGGGTTAGGGGAATGAGTAAAAAATGAATAAATTATAGGGTTTGGGTTGAGGACACCGGTTTTGAATTGTTTTTTTGGGTTTGTTTATTTGCGAGTGGAAAATGCATTAAAGTTTTGCTTTGTGCAATTTGTTTGGTATGCAATTTGTAATGATGTCTGTTCACGCTTGCATCTAGCCATTCGTTCACCTGTGTGCACCTGACCTTAAATTCACTTCCGCTTTTACTTGAGTGTTTTTTTTTTTTTGGTTTTTTTTTTTGCTTGTTTGGTTTTTAAGTTGATGTTGTGTTTTGTTTTGGTCTGGATTTGTTCCAGTCACCCGTTTTTGGTTTTTTTCTTTCTTCTATTTTTGGTAGGAAATTAAAAAGTATTTTAAAATTTTTTTTACGTCCTATTTGGCTTGGGTAGGAACGGATGTAGTGCACTATTTTAGGTCCTCTAATTGGGATTTTTTGAGACCCGATTAAGGTTTGGGAAACTTGACTGCATAGCACGTGATGATCAGAAGTTGTTTTATGGTTTGGCCAATGGAAACAGATGAAATAACGCAAAAAAAATTGGGTTTCTTAGCTGTAAAACACCAAAAAATCAACAAAACAGATTTAATTTGCCATTTAAATGTTAATAGACCAATAAAATTTTTATAAAATCTCAATAAATTTGCTCATTTGACCAAAAACAAAACCACACTTGCAATAATTTTGGTCATTTAAATATTAATTGGTCAGAAAAAACCAAATAATTCAATTAGGTTGGTCATTTATACGCTAATTGACCACAAAAAACAATAATTTTGGTTTTTTAAATATTAATTGAGCAGAAAAAACCAAAAATTTCAATTATGTTGGTCATTGACCACAAAAAACAATAATTTTGGTCATTTTTTTTTACATTTTGGAATTTTTGTTTAATTTAATTATTATTTTTATTTGGAATAGATGTTCGTCAACAGTTGAATGAGCAGCTAAAATGTTTGGATGTGCGCATGGAAACTCAAGTGGCGATCGTGGCAGAAATCCAGGACTTTTTTCGGAGACGAGCGGAACTGGAGACGGAATATTCCAAGAATCTGGACAAACTGGCCAAGTCTTTGAGCATGCGCCACAAAGCGGAGAAACAGAAACGCGAGCAGTGGCATTTGTTTTCCACGTATTCCTGTTGGCAGGAACTAATTAATAGCACGAAAAGGGATTCCAGAGACCATGCGGTTCTCGGGGACATTTACGGGGCTAATATAATTGAAAGACTTGGTCAAGCGATTGAAGATGTCCAGAGAATGTACAAAAGAGTAGGTTTTCTTGTTTGTTAATTTTTCTCGTTGTTTTGAATGAGAAAGTTTTAATTTTTTATTTTTATTTTAGTGTCGAGAGATCGGATATGAATCGCACGAGGAGTTGCTCAAAGTTTTACACGAACTCCACACGGTGTGTAATTGTTGTGGTTATGTTGATATCATTTTCTTATCTGATACGTTTTTTGTATTTAAAAAAAATTGAATTTTGCATTTGGAAATTGAATTTTGCATCTGGAAATTGAATTTTGCATCTGAAAACTGAATTTTGCATCTGAAAATTGAATTTGTGTTCGTAAAAATTGAATTTTGCATTTGGAAATTGAATTTTGCATCTGGAAATTGAATTTTGCATCTGAAAATTGAATTTTGCTTCTAAAAATTGAATTTGTGTTCGTAAAAACTGGATTTTTGTGACAAAAAAATTGAATTTTGCATCTAAAAATTGAATTTGTGTTCGTAAAAACTGAATTTTTGTGACAAAAAAATTTATTTTTGAATTTAATAGTTGATATTTGAATCTGAAAACATTTTTTTCCATTTAAAAGTTGATTGTAGCATCTAAAAATTGACTTTTTTCATCTAAAAATTAATTTTTTAAATCTAAAAATTGATTTTTTAAATCTAAAAATTGGTTTTTTAAATCTAAAAATTGACTTTTTAAATCTAAAAATTGATTTTTTAAATCTAAAAACTGATTTTTTTTTCATCTAAAAATTGATTTTTTTTTTATCTAAAAATTGATTTTTTTTCCATCGTTTTATCTTCCATCATCCATCTTTTCTTTGCATGTAAAAATTGCCTCATTGTATCTAAAAACGTCATTCGTGCGTCTAAAATTCTCAACCGGTCCATCCTGACAAGCCCCTCATCCAACCTTGCCCAGGGGCCCTCTACACTCCTAATTCTCAACCTCTAGTTAATTATCCCAAACAAAATTCCGATTAAATTCACTACTCCTGTTAGCTTTAACACTGCATCGCCTCTTTACCCACCATATTAATCCACGCGGACTTAGCGCTCATTACTCACCCTAATTGAAGCCTGTAAAGTCTCGTTTATCATCTGGCACTAAAGGTGAGGCACCAGACGCGATTAATTAATACAATTAATTGCTTTTCGGTGCTAACAACCAAGTGTGAACATTTGTTTCCATTTTCCACCCATATAAATAGAAATAAATAAACCAAATAAATTAAATCCAAATGTTGTTGCTCCTCGCCCGCCGAGATAAGATAAAATTCACTTAAGTGTCTAAATCACCTTGTTTTCACTGCCAATGTCAAAGAAATGAAAATGTTGGAAAAATGCCATATTGTAGTTGATTTTAACTCGATTTAACGGCGCATTTCATTGAAATGTGCGCCCAGGAGCCCACCCAACATTCTACAAGCAGGATTAATGTTATGCAAACATGTTTTTGTAATTTATGACGTTTTAGGTGATTAATGGCGAGTGGTGCGCGATGGTGTTGACGGGCGAATAAATGTTTGTTGAGAGAAGTATTTGTTTTTATTTTTGTGTTTGGTTTTGTAGGCGATGAAGACGTACCACGCGTATCACGGCGAAATGAAACAAGCGGAAGGGAAGCTTCGGTATGTGGAGAACCAGAGGAATAAGTTGGAGCAGAGTATACCGAGGGAGAAGTTGGATAAGATTAAGAAGTTTAGGTTGATTGAGAAGGAAATTCAGAAGGTTGGGTGGGTTTTGTGGTTTGGTTTGGTTTGGTTTTAATTTTTTTTTGGTTTTTTTCAGCGTTTAGCGAAGTTTAATGATTGTAAAACGAAGGCCGTTAAAGCGAGGAATGAGTATCTGCTTTGTATGGAAGCCGCTAATGCTGCCGTTCATAAATATTTCGTCGACGATTTGTCTGATTTGATGGATGTAAATGATTTGGGTTTTAAATCGGGTTTGGTTGGTTTGATAATGTGACATGTTTTAGTGAAGAAAATTAGCACTTGTTTTACGTAGTAGGGTTTCGTTTTTCGGAAATTGGGGGACTGATTTCTTGGGAAACCGGCCGAATATTGGTTGTACCGAGGAGTGGGGAATTAAAAAGAAATGGTGACACAAGTTCGTCATTGCGACGATACGAAAAATCGACGGTTTAAGCCAAAAAATGTCAATTTGTGGTCTTAAATATCGATTTTTGGTCTAAAATGTCGATTTTTGGTCGTAAATGTCAATTTTTTAAATCAAAAACGTTGAACTTTGGTCCAGATAGGTACACTTTTAATACAAGAATGTCTATTTATGGTCTTAAATGTCGATTTTTGAACTAAAATCGTCGATTTTTGGTCTTAGATGTCGATTTTTGGTCTCAAAAGTCGATTTTTGGTCATAAATGTCGATTTTTGGTCATAAATGTCGATTTTTGGTCATAAATGTCGATTTTTGAACAAAAATCGTCAATTTTTTGGTTCAAAACTTCCTGTACCGAGAGTACTGATTCTTCAGGAATTTTCGAGAACCGTGAAATTAAAAATATCGAGGAAAAAGAAACCCTACTACGTGAGAAACATGTCGTTTTTCACACATCAATCAACCCTTAATTAAAATCGAATATCTTAAAAAAAAAAATTTTTAATTAAAAATTGTAAATTGCAGTGCATGGACTTTGGCTTCCACAACAGCATCGCACGGTCACTCATGCTATACGTGAGCAGTGACGAATGCATGAAAAAATCTCGACAACTAGCCATCGACAACATGAATAAAGGCGTGAGCAACCTGGACAGCCGATTGGACAAGCAGCGCTTCCTCGAGCACAATAACTCTTGTTTCATGATGCCAAGAAAATTCGAATTCAGCGGACTGAAGGGCGACGAAAGCGCCAAGTTCCACACCGACAAAAACATCGTCGACGAACTAGACCAACGCCAAAAACAACTGGCGAGGCGAATAACCGCTCTAAAAACCGAAAGCGAAGAGGTAAAAAATCAAAAAATCCACGCCGAATTGTAATCCGTTTCGCCGAAAATAAAAAAAATCGAATAATCATTTTTTCGATTTTTTTCGATTTTTTTCGATTTTTTTCGATTTTTTTCGATTTTTTTCGATTTTTTTTCGATTTTTTTTCGATTTTTCCACATTTGAACCGTTTTTATTCATTTTTTTACGGTTTTTACTCATCGAACCATTTTTAACACGATTTTACACAAATGCAACCAACTTTTAACCATTTTTAACCCTTTTTTTGGTGTGAAAATGTGAAAATTTTCGATTTTTTCCAATTTTAACCGTTTTTCCACGTTCTTTTATTGTTTTTTCACACCGAAAAAGGACGAAAATGGCTAAAAAGAGGTTGGATTTGTGTAAAAACATATTAAAACTGTTTGAAATGAGTAAACACCGTTAAAATATGGAAAAAAATCGCAAAAAAATTGACCAACAATAACAATAATTCACTTTATTTCCTCACCAAGATCTGGAAGACCCTTGTGACGGCCGAAAAATCCCTCATGGACATGATCAACCAGAAAGACTACGACTGCTCGTCGCCCTTCAGCGACAAACCTCCGGAAGTGGTCCCCAAGCAGCCGGAAGCCGTCGCGCTGAAACTGCGCGCCGACCGCCAGGAAACGGAAGATTTCTACCTCAACAAGTTCCGCGAATACACTCTAGGAAGCAATTTAATCGCCCGTCTCCAGTCGAAGCAGGACTTGCTTCGCGGGGCGTTCGGGGAACGCAGCGTCCAGGAGGAGAACAAAATCAGCCTCGGTCAGATGATCAGTGACAGACAGTTGTGCGGGAAGCCGAGGAAGCGGCGCATCGGACGAACTCCGCTGGTGGGGCAGCCGAAGTTGTTCGGTGGCAGTTTGGAGGAGTATTTGGAAGCGACCAATCAGGAGATTCCGCTCATTATGCGCAGTTGCATTCGATTGATTAATTTGTACGGGCTGCATCATCAAGGGGTCTTCCGCGTGAGCGGGTCGCAGTTGGAGATCAGTAATTTTAAGGAGTCGTTCGAGCGGGAGGAGGATCCGTTGGCTGATATGACGGACGCTAGCGACATCAATTCCGTGTCCGGGTTGCTCAAGTTGTATCTGCGGGAGCTGCGGGAACCACTTTTTCCCATTTATTATTTCGATCAGTTTATGGAGTTATCTCGTGCGTATTTTTATTTGGTTTGGTTTTTTTGTTAGGGGGGTAAAGGGTTAGGTGAAATGTCGTAAGTTATCGAAGGATTAATGGAAATATGACTCGATTTTTTGTTATTATTTGGAAAATTAGGTAGAAATGAATGGAAAGTTGAGTAATCACTGAAAAATTGTTGGAAATCTTTTTAATTACTCTAAAAATTAACAAAAATACGCGTAATTACTTTAAAAATTAACCAAAACTTGCATAATTACTGTAAAATTAACAAAAACATGCGTAATTACTCTAAAAGTTCACTAAAACATGCGTTATTACTGTATAAATCAACTAAAACATGCCTAATTACTGTAAAATTAACAAAAACATGCGTAATTACTGTAAAAATCAACTAAAACATGCCTAAATACTGTAAAATTAACAAAAACATGCGTAATTACTGTAAAAATCAACTAAAACATGCCTAAATACTCTAAATTTAAAGAAAATATGCATAATCACTGTAAATTTTAACGAAAATATGCATAATTGGTGTACATTTTAACGGAAATATGCGTAATTACTGTAAAAATCAACTTAAACGTGTCTAAATCCTTTAAAATTAAAGAAAATGTGCATAATCACTGTAAAATTTAACGAAAATATGCGTAATTACTGAAAAATTTAACGAAAATAGGCGTAATTACTGTATACATTAACGAAAATGTGCTTAATTACTGAAAAATTTAACGAAAATATGCGTAATTACTGTATACATTAACGAAAATGTGCTTGATTACTGTAAATATTAACATAAAAATGACCCACACGCAATTAGTCGTATTCACATTGTTTTAATACATATATTTCTTTATTTTTCTAATCAATTTTTGTTGTATTGAATAATTGCAGAGTTGGAATCGAAGACCGAGTTTGTGTCCAAGGTGCGTTCTCTCATCACCAGTCTTCCACGGCCAGTGCTCGTGGTGATGCGTTACTTGTTCGCATTCCTCAACCATTTGTCGGAGTTCAGCGATGAGAATATGATGGACCCGTACAACTTGGCCATTTGTTTCGGGCCCACTCTCGTCCCGATCCCCGAGGACAGGGACCAGGTTCTGTATCAGAACTTGGTCAACGAACTCACCAAGAGCATTATCATCTACCAGGAGGAGATCTTTCCTCCTGATGGTGGCCTCATGTATGAAAAATACATCAGCACGAATATTCCAGACGACAAGTAATTTATCACCGATTTTCGGATTGATTTTTTGATTTTTGAATTTTTTGGAAATATTTTTTAGCGAGGTGGGAGAGGCACCGGCGGAACACATTTGCGATGACGATGTTAATTGTCATAGTGAAGATGGTAAAGAGATTTTGGAAATTGGTTTTGTTTTTGTTTTTTTTGTAGTTTTTTGATTTTATTTTGATTTTATTTTGATTTTATTTTGATTTTTTTGCATGTTTTTCTATGTTTTTATGGTTTGTTTCTTTGTTTTTTTGTTTATACCTTGGTAGCTGAGCAAGCAGTTGGGGAAAGGGATATTTCAATGCAGTTTTTTGGAAGTGAGTTTTGAAATTATTTTTTAAATGTAGTTTTTATTTTTTTTGTTTTTGTTGTTTTTATTTTGATGTTTTTGTTTTTGAATGCACTTTGCGATTTCCATGGGATTTTCTTGGGATTTTCATGGGATTTTAGAAATTGGCTTGGTGATTGTAGCAAAATTGAGGGAAAATTGTTAAATTGATTTGCCTGAAATCCTGAGATTTGAAAATCCTTGGGAAATAAATCCCTGCAATCTTAAGTAACTTTTAAAAATTTTTACAAATCTTTGAGTCTTTCGAAAGACCGATATTATACTTGCAGGATTTAGGTCGTTTTAAAATCTCGGTTTTCTGAGACGAGATCTCGTACGAGACCGAGAAAAAAAAATTTGATTAAATGATTGATTGTGCAAGGCAGAAATTTTTTTTGGATTTACAGTAAAATCTTACAATAAGCCTTGCAAATTACAGCACAATCGATAAATAAATCTTGAAATCGTGAGAAATCTGCCCGAAACCCTGAGAAATCCCCTGGAATTTTGAAATCTTTAAGGTTTAACAAGATTTCAGAATCTCGTATGTGATTTTTGTTACCCCCTAGAGTCTCGAATCTAACTCGAGGGGGTAGCAAATGCCGAAAATCTCATACGGGCCAAGATTCTGGATTTACTAATCCATGAAATCTTACAAATCGTTTCAGAAATTGTAGCAAAATCTTTAAAGAAATCTACCTGAAATTCTGAAATCTTTAAATCTACACTAAATTCTTGAAATCTTTAGTAAATCTTTGAAAATCGAGCTAAATCTTTGAAAATCGAGCTAAATCTTTGAAAATCGAGCTAAATCTTTGAAGAATCCTGCCATAAATCTTGTTAAAATTCTGAAATCTTGAGGATTTTAACAAGATTTTCTAAATCCCGTACGTCATTTTTACGATTGTCTACCCCCTCGATCTGTACATTTCTTTTCTTAATCATTTCTTTGTCTTGGAAATCGCAAAGCATCAAAACGACTTTCCATCTGTCCCTTTTCTAAATTTAAAAAAAAAAAAAAACATTTCTTTGTAGAATCAGAAGTGCTAGAAGCCATTGCCCAATTCGACTTCACTGCCCGCTCAGAACGCGAATTAACCTTCAAGAAAGGCGATTTGTTGATATTATACAGCCAAGTGTCTAATGACTGGTGGAAAGGAAGTTTCGAAGGAGCCGTAGGTCTGATTCCAGATAAATACATTTTGCTAAGAATGAGGTATAGCCACCCACACAAATGAATCGGCAATTGAAAATTTAAACGAGAAATTCAACATTTCAGAGATGAGGACCGTGAGAAGGGCAGCAGCGAGGAGAACATGAAACCAAGACGGGCTAGCGTGAGCAGCGACTCCTGTTCGGGCGGCTCACCCAAACCAAGAAGCTTAGACGGCTCCAAAAGAGATAACTCTAGAGGACTTAGCCATAGCGCTTCGGCTTCGCAGATAAGCAACGCCAGTTCCCCGACGGTCGAGGAATGCCGACGGCGGAGAAGCCAAAGCCCGTCGACGCCGAAAATTAAGCGCAAAGAGGTAAATTAATGGGATATTGTAAAGCTCTGAATTGTGGTTTGGAGGTCTTAAGCGTGTGCGTTCGAAAACGTCAAATTTTGGCGTCAAAAGTGCATAAGTAGTTTTGTGTATAAAATTCCATTATTGGGCCTAAAAATACAGTTTTGTGCATAAAATTTCAGTTTTCGGCATAAAATTCCAGTTTTCGACATAAAATTCCAGTTTTCGGCATAAAATTCCATTATTGGGCCTAAAAATACAGTTTTGTGCATAAAATTCCATTATTGGGCCTAAAAATACAGTTTTGTGCATAAAATTCCATTATTGGGCCTAAAAATTCCTAAAATTCCAGTTTTGTGCATAAAATTCCAGTTTTTGGAATAAAATTCCAATATTGGGCCTAAAATTCCATTATTGGGCTTAAAATTCCATTAATGGGCCTAAAAGTGCATTATTGGGCCTAAAATTCCATTATTGGGCCTAAAAATACCGTTTTGTGCATAAAATTCTAGTTTTCAGAATAAAATTCCAATATTGGGCCTAAAATTCCATTATTGGGCCTAAAAATAGCGTTTTGTGCTTAAAATTCCAGTTTTGGGCCTTAAATTCCACTAAAAACTGGTTTGTATTTAATTAATGTAATTAAATGCGTGGCCCAAATTATTGCCTGGGACTAAAAATTTTCAACGCCTAGGAACTGATTCGGAGCTTTACAATAAAAATAAAAATTAACGAATAAATGAAAACGTGCCATCATCAATTGCCATCATGAATTGCTAGAACTCCAAACAACTCGAGTTGACGTTAGAAACCGTCGTCGATTCTTCCAAGGCTGCTCACGTCGAGGCGAACCCAACTTCGAAAGTTGCTCATCCCCTGGCGTCCCCCGGTGTGACCTCGCCGGACATCGAACGTGACTTAGACTCGGCTTTAGCTCAAGTTTTCTCAAGTTTGGAGACCCTGGAGAAGAAAAGCCGCAACAAGGACACGCCGGACCTCGTTTTGGACTTGCCGGTCAATCCGTCTAGCCCCAGATCGAAGGGGCAACAACGGAGCGGATCAGCTCTGCCTGAACAGTCGCCGTCCGACGAGTCGGAGAGCCCCGAACTCACGGCCGCGGAAAGATTCGCGCAAAGTAATCAGTGTACGATGAAGAAAAACGGACAGGCGGCCATGTCGAGAAGTGTAACTCAAATGTCTCCGGTTTCAGATATTCAAATCATCGGCTTGAAACGCAGCACGAGCGTCACGTCGGATATAGAAATCGGGGGGCAGCCGAACACCGAAGAACGCTTGTCCACGTTCAAGCCGCCGGTCAAAGTGAAACCGCCGGTCATGAAGAAACCGATTTTGCCGTCGCCGGCGCCTGGTGGCAATGATTGCAAGGAACCGAGGGAGTTGAAACAAACGTCTTGCTAAGGGCTTGCTCTTTGTGATACATTTTTAAAGCGAGAAAAAATTTGGATAATAATAATTAATAATAATTAATAATAATAATAATAGTAATAATTGCAGCGGTATTTTTGTTAATGCAGAAAATTTGTTATTTGTGTACTCCATTTTTCCACGACCATGCCGTTTTGTAGTTTGATGAGTTGTGTTTGGTTTGATACTACAATATAGGTTTGGAGCCGCACAGGGTATTTTATATAAGTGTACTTTGTGGTTTTTACTTTTTCTATGAGTATTTTTCTACTCCCATCACTTGAATCTCGTTCTTTCCTTCCCTATGGGGGTCAGGTGGAAGATGAAGAAGATGGATGGAGGATTTGTTTTTTATTTTTTATTTTTTTGTTGTTTTTTATTTTTTTTTTTTTTTGTATGTCGGTTTTTAGATTTTTGATTCGAAGGATCTCAAGTGACCAAAGATGGAACTGTATTTCATTGAAAAGTTTTTAAAAAGTATAAATAAATTAATGGAAAAAAAAAAAAGTATATTAAGAACAAAAATTCATATCAGGAAGTTTGATGGTAGTGTTGTGTAGTTTTGAAGAAATTGCTTATTAGTAATAATACTTGTAATTAGAATAAATAAATTTTTTTTTTTTTAAATTTAGGATAAATTGGTGATGAATAAAGTAATGTAAGGTTGAAGTCTCTTGAAACCTTTGTTACCTGTTGATTACCAAGTTTACATGTAGCAAGTTCGGCCTGCGATGCCTTTTCTTGCCCGCGAAGCTTTGTGGAAAAGTACTCTTCTGTAGTAAAGTTTATGTTTTTAAGTTTCGTCTTTCGTTTTTCCTCTACCTCGGCCGATTATGATGCGGCCCGTCACTAGACTCGTGGATTAAATTGTGGCCCTCGGACACTTTTTAGTTGGAAACCCCTGATGTAAACGGAAAAGATCTGCTTATCGGGAAAACTAAACTCTACTTGTACGAGGAAGATTTTAGGCATTTTTCGCATTACAAACTGCAATGTAAACACCCACTCATTGCTTTTCTAGAAAAGATGACGTCATGTTATTTGTGTGCGGTGAATTGTGGGTGATAAATGTGCAAGTTTAATTGAGGTTTAAACACGTCATATGATATGACGTTTATTGGAAAACTTAACGCTATGTCAACGCATGTGTTTTTCCTGAAAAGCAAAATTTGGATTTTCATTTATCTGGAAAACTTGGTACATGTAAACTTGGTAATTTACTAAGTCACAGTCCCAGCTGTTGGACATCAGACGACAATTACAATCACGTGGAAATAGGTAATTCAAAGAAGTCGAGGCCTGTTTAACACCCCGTAAGAAATTGGGCAATAAAATTGCAAATTGGATTTGGATAGACACAGAACTGCCCAATGACACTGGTGCAACAAGTCATTTCTGCAAAGTGGAAACATGACAACGGTATCTGTCGAAGGGATAGTGATTAAAGAATGCTGCTCTAAGCACGTATCATTTTTTTTTCTTCTAAAGTTCATTCCACTTAGTGTAACATTCATTCAAGCAAAACTATTTTCAACTAAAGCCAATGACATTCAATAACTAGAAATACTCGTACACATTTTTTTTTCTTTTTTAATATCAACTGTACAATGTGGAACAAATCAGTTCCATAAATGACAACATGAGATTGAACAAACAAAAATTAAAAAAAAAAATTTAAAACAAAAATCATTTCAAAGGAACATGATGATATATGGAAAAAAAATCCTTTTGTACACTAAAAACCAAAATAAAACAGAAAGATAATCAACCGAACGAAAAACAACACAAAAAACAAAAAAATTACCTTTAATTCGATTTTCTAGGACGATCTCCTGACAGCTCTTTAAGCTGTGTCGGTACACCATCTTTAGGAACCCCTAAAACAACAACAAAAATTAATTAAAACCAAAAACACAAGAAAACAGGATATTAAACGTCTACTTTTTACCACTCGGTTTGTATTTGGCTAGCAGACGAGCATAAACTGCCGGATGCTGCTTCCTGAATCGTTTAATCACGTCGTACGCCTTTTCTTGTTCTTCTTTACTGCAACTTCGACACACGCCATTGCGAGCTATCTCCGTTATGACCACTAAAAACGAAAAAGGGGCGCTTTTAGATGTGGGCTCCCCCGCCTAACCCGAAATATAAAATCAACCTTTCGCCTTTTGGCCGAATTTCGAGCATGGCGATTTCCCTTCGAGACATTCCACGGTTTTCGCCACTAATTCAGGATTGTTGAGCCCCAAATCGATTTCGTCGGCAAGGACGAGTCCGGCAAAAAGCGAAACGGCGCTCAAAATGATCCACACTCGCATGTTTTCGTCTGAAATCAAAATGATCATGCGCACTCATGTTCGTGCTTTTATAACGTTCAGTCGCAGCGGCTGCTCTCAATCACAACCAATGCAGCAAGACCAGCAAATGGGGACGCGACATCACCTAGGTTTCTCCCTCTTCAGCGAACTCCCACCTTCCTCCCATTGGAAAATCAGGTCAAGCTTTCAGTTGTCTTTGCAGAGTGAATATATGGTAATGGATAAATAAAGACAGAGAGATTCTTAGTAGTTTTATTCATGTATTTTAGTCATGTTGTGTTTGCTTGGGTTGATTTGTAATGGCATTTCATTAGCCTCGATTTTTGATTTTTACCAATAACTTCCTTTACTGTGTACTCTCTCTTCTATCTTGTCTTCCGTATCCTAATTTCAAGGAAGTCGGCCTCGTTGCCGCTTGCCCTACAACGTTATTTCTGATGACTTAAGTTCGCTGACCCAACACTTTCCTTCTTGACTTTTAGATTAAATTGAGTAAAAAAGATTTTATTTTTTATTTTTTTATTGATTTATATTAAGATGGAGGCGTTTTACTTGTTTTACTTTTGGAAAATAAGTTTTGATGACAATATTTAAGACTTTTTCATTTATTGTTTATTAATTTTTGTTTTTGTTTGTTTGTATGACATTGATCATACTAATGGAACTAAGTCATGAACTTGTGTTTATTTTTTGTTAATATGAAAAATAGTCGGATTATTGGCTCGTTAGTTATGGTAATCTAATTGCACATCGTGTTTCACGTGGATTTTACAAGTTTTTGCACGCAGAATGTGCAATTGGATCTTCAGTGACGTTTGGTTTGTGTCTTGCAGTTGAAGCATGTTGCAAATTTAATGTTTTTTGGTAATAAATTTATTTTATATTTCTGGGTAAATGCAATTTGCGAGTTCATCAAAATTAAAAGACACAGGTCGGTTTGGTTTGGATTGAACCACAATCTTATCTGATTTCCAGGAATGTCCAGGGAGATACATGTAAGTTAAAGCGCAACAGACCCTAAAGCACAATCATAACAGTCCTGTTTCACTGCATAAAAAAGCTATCTGATTTATATTTTAAAGCAGTAAAAGCTGTTTATCTTTCAATTTTTTTTTTGTTTAGATTATTGCAGGATAGAAAATAAATTTTAAAAAGATTTCGTCAAAGTTGTAGTTGGTAACAAAAGGATGGGATGTGAACCGCCGTTGTGTGCTGCTAGCTGGTGTTGAATATCAGAACAATATTATTCATTTTTACAATGGTTTTAATTGCCAGAGTTTCCGGTTTTGCTGGACAAACACTTCTTCACCTTCCATGTCATGAGAGTTAACAAACACATTGTTCAAAATGAAAGATTGAAAGTGAATAACAGGAAAATGGACATAGAGAATAGGATGTATGCTTTATTGTCACTGAGAGCAATTAAGGCCACATGCGATCTGTCATGAAATCAGGAACTGGAGCTGACAACCAAATCACTTTTCAGGAACAGCAAAAAAAAATGCAGTACATGGCCGCCACATTTATTTTTTTTTAAAGTAAATATTTTTAAAAAAAAAAAAAACAGAAAATGTCTCCAATGCATGTTGTTCCCCCACCTCATAGTTGCCAATTTTCAGAAATCTATCTCTAAAAATAAAGCAGCAATTACAATTCTACTGGGAATTTTAGCCGTAATAACAATTCTAGCTGCAATCTCAATTTTTTGGCATGGTAGCCCAGTGCCGGATTACCCATTAGGCCAAGTTGGCATCGGCCTATGGGCCCCGCGACAAGGGATCAAAATAATATTGGTTAATCCGGCACTGATTCGAACACTCACAATCTTCTTGGCCGTTTGACAGGATTCCGACAATGGTCCTAAAACGAGCGGGAAATCGTCAGTTGAAATATCTCACTTTGAATCGCGGCCCAAAGTGAAGATGATCGAGTATTTGACCGGGTCTCAATAACCTTAGTTACTGAGAGAAGGACTGGACTCACATTTAAGTAAGGACAATAGAGCGCTAGTCTTGTGAAATCGCATAAAAACAAGTGGGATAGATGAAAACTCCTTAAACACAGATCAATACTATGTGCGAACAATAGTAGTGAACAGACGTTTCTTGTTAGGAGGTTGGATCAAAAGTGAGACAATAACTTTGGCCCAGGCCCAAAATCTGCTCCGTACGCCTGCGCTATGGTCAATACATTTCTAACGGATTTTAAACATTTCTGCACAGAATCCGGAGAATAGCGTGTGCCACTTGCAATATGTAAAGGGAGAGAAATATTGTGAACACTCGAATTTGTACTTTAATAAATGTGAGGTCACCACATATCTTAGCAAAATATCCAATTTTACTGGAAAATTTAGCTGCAATTACAATTTTACTGGAAAATCACCCCCATTTATGGTAAATAAAAAATGTAACGTTTTACACCAAAATTACAGTAATAAACATCAATAAAAACAACATTGTACCGAACTTTTTTGCATACTTTTGATCCACTTCACTAGGATTCATTCAGTGCCATTTTCCCAGTGTTTGGGAACTGTACCAGGCATGCAAGAAACAGTTGTAAAATTTAATCTATTTGTGCGTGCATATAAAGCGATTTCACACAACCGAATTCCTGCAGTGTCATTCCGTACATGATCTGACAAGTGTGTAACACAATCAGTTCCACATCAAAGCAAAACTGATTCACTTTGCATGTATTTAAAAAACCCAGCGCATTGTCAGTGATGATTTCACTCGCATAGACATCCACAATGGCCAAACACTCGCCCACAACTCATCCCTCAAGTCACATGACCGGATGTGAAGCCCCAAACCAATCATACACCAGTAAAGCAAACTGCTTGAGGCAGGAGCCGCGAGATGTGATCAACCCTCGTGTTCAGTCAGCTGATCGACAACAAGAATGAAACATTGGTGATCATGTCAAGGTCCACGGGTACCGGCTCCAGATACCTGCGTTCCAAAAGACCAAAAAGTAACTTCAGGAATGTCTTCATCAAAAACGAGATGAAAACGATGAGGTAAGCAGTGAGGAAAGTTGGAAATTGAAAGTAGAAGGCCAATGACCAAAGTCCACTCGGTTCAAAAGAGTGGCAACGAGAGCATTGGCAGCAGATTCACGTGGTCGCTAAACTGGAACCGAAATGCCCCAAGGGACCCGGTTTAATGGTGCGTGTACACTTAAGGCCATGGGAAAAAGGACAGTCATTGATTCGGGATACGTCATATCCGGTGAAGTGGTTAGTTGTTGGGGTTTGGGTTTTTTGGGGGATTAGTTGAAGTGGTTGGTTTGGGATGTGGAAGGATGGTGGAATGGGAGGTGATGGAGGGGTCAAGATGCGAAGTGGGTGTTTTGGGGATTATGAGAAGAAGATTAAGGGTTTAGGTGGAAATGATGCAAAGTTGTTTTTTTTGGGGGAATTTTTGTGTTTCGCACTGATAGAGACGCTAATTATGTGTTTGAGGAATGGAAAATTGGGAAATTTTGGTTGTGGTGTAATTTAAGTGATAAAAGAAATTTATAACTTTCTTAGTTTTTCATATTTTTTGCACATTTTTTGCACATTTTGTTCATATTTTTACACATTTTTTGCTCATTTTGCACCGTTTTTGCACAATTTTTCACATTTTTGCACATTTTTATGAATTTTTGCATATTTTTAAGCATTTTTGCGCATTTTTAAGAGTTTTTTAAAAATTTTTTCACATTTCTTCAAATTTTGTAAAAAAAAAAATTCACATTTCTTCAAATTTTTTTCCACATTTTTGCAAAGTTTTTACTCATTTTTGAACCGTTTTTAAAAACGGTGAAAAAATTTGAAGAAATGTGAAAAAAATTTTAAAAACTTAAAAATGTGAAAAAGTTCTTAAAAATGTGCAATAATGTGGAAAATTGTGCAAAAACCGTGCAAAAACGAGCAAAAAATTGTAAAAAAAATGTGAAAAAAATGGGCAAATTCGCTTATTTTTGCACATTACGTGCAAATGTTTTGCATTTTCCACATTTTATTCAAAAAAATCTGCCCTACAATTACAGCTATTGAGCTTGACCTTAACGCAATCAGTTGTTCGTATCCCACACTTTTCCTTATTCGCAAAAGGCCAGCGCAATATGGTTACAGCCAAAAGCAAAAGGTCGGGTCACACACAATTTCCTGCAAATCGCCAACAACTACAATTCCCAAACTCCACAGTTTCACCACAAACTCCAAACTAATTCAAACCCAAACAAAAACACACACAAACAATTCGTGAGTGACTGCCTCAATCTGCTGCACATGATAAACTTTCATACCCTTGATATGGCACAACAAAAATTCCAAAAACATTAAAACAAATCTAAATCACACAGTTCCACTCTTAGCTTCCCTCTGGAGCGTGCAATTCCCAACATCGACTTAGTGAGCCCTTTTACTCCCCAATAACGAATTATTTCTCTTTAACTCAATGAATTCAAAATTAAAAACCACTGGACACAATTGTCCTGGTTTATTAAGAACAATTTTCCAAGTATTTCAGACCAAAACCTTGGAATTAGTTCTGGATGACAGAAATCCAGCAACAAATTCCCCCAAAAAAGTGAACGGATGAATAAATTGATGAGATTAAAGGCGCGGTTGCAACCAAGGTCAAAAACACACAAACCAACGTCGAAATTGTCACTAAAAAGTCTTGTTCCCTAATCAGTGGACCATTAGTCCAACGGCACAAATCCAGAAATGGGACACACCCGAATATAGAAGGAGGAGCAATTCCATTGACCCAGTTGAGCCATTTCTTCGTCTCTCCATACCGACACCTCTCAGTGCGTGGGTAGACACACACAAGCAAACATGGCTCACTCTGTCGACTGTAAACGCGAATTTCTTGTCAGTTCTCTCGAGGCCACATCGAATTAACCTTGACCCGCAACTAGGATGTGGTCCCAAAGCAATCAATGTTGCCTCATCAACTATGCCAACAGGTGTTCGACCCAAAACCACACTTCCATCGTGGGTTAACTGTTTTTTGTTTTTGTTTTTACGGTAATTTTTGTTTTGTAGTGTTAAAACGTCGAGCAAACCTGCTGTGAGTCGTTGGCTTTGGGAATCGGTTATGCCGTCGACGGAAGCTGCGCCGCCGTCGTCGCTCGCGCTGCATTATGCAGCGGCTAAGGGGTGTGTGGATTGTGTCAAGTCGCTGCTGGACTCGTATCCCGTGTTGAGGTGAGTTTTTTGGGTTTTGTTTTGGTGGTGTTTCGATGCGGAAGTGCGTGGATTTGCACTCACGCGCGACGGGTTTTGATTATGTGTTTTTGTGTACGACAGTGCGAACTCGCAGATGGCTAATGCGGTGAGTCCGGTTTATTTGGCGGCACAGGAGGGGAATTTAGGAGTTTTGCGTTATTTGGTCGAAGAAGGTGGAGGAAATCTGTACTTGAGAGCCAAAGATGGAATGGCTCCTATCCATGCGTCCGCTCAAATGGGTTGTCTCGCTTGTTTACGGTGGATGGTAAGGAATTTTGTTGTAAAACCAGCGAAATAGTTAGAAAAGTAACCGTAAAGTATAAGTAAACAACAAAACACATTTAAAATTAAATTAAACAACAAAAACACATGTACAAATTAAATAAAACAACAAAAACACATTTAAAACAAATGTACAACACATTTAAAAGTTAAATACACAACAAAGATACGTTTAAAGCACATTTAGAACCAATTTAAAACACAAATAAACATCAAAACTACATTTAAAACACAAACAAACATCAAAAACACATTTAAAACACAAGTAAAAATCAAAAACATATTTAAAACACATTTGAAACACAAATAAACATCAAAATCACATTTAAAACACAAATAAACATCAAAATCACATTTAAAACACAAACAAACATCAAAAACACATTTAAAACACAAGAAAACACAAATAAACATTAAAACCACACTTAAAACATATTTATTGACCAACTATCTTTCGATTTCAGTTTAAATTTTAAACTAAGTAACAATAATTAATTTGTGTCCACACAAGGTCGAGGAACAAAACATGGACCCCAATCTCAAAGACGACGACGGGGGAACCCCAGCACACTTCGCAGCTAGTAGCGGTCACACAGAAGTGCTCCGCTGGCTACTCGCACACGGTGGAAAGCTTCTACTGGACAAAAATGGCCGAAGTCCCCTCCACGACGCAGCGGATAACCACCAAATGGAGGTGAGACAAGGCCCGTGCTAAACCAGCCGTGTTGTCGCGTCACCTGCTCTAAATGCTTAACCGTTCAGTCACGTGTGACATTCGTTTCAGTGCTTGGCTGTCCTCCTTCAGCACGACCATCAACCCAATACTGAACGCCACACAATCGCTGCAAGGGAACACCACGAGCCTCGCAGCTCGTGCATTTGCACTCGACATGTTGTAAGTAAAACTCAAAACTCAAAAACAAAAAATTCAATTTGTCCGGATAGTGCCAGACGCTTCCGCCATTCACGTCCAAGGCGCCCTTCTTTCTCCACCAACAACGCGACTTGAAACGCAGGCCCGTTATCCCCGAACGCGGACGAACGGTGTCGGACCCCGGGCCCCCCGAAGGTCAACCGTTTTACTTGCACGACCCGAGTCTACCACCAACTCACGACCGTCTAAGACATTTTTTCACGACGCAAACGAATCAGCATGCGGTGTCTTCAGCGTCTGTTGTTGGTAAGAATTCGTTGAGAATTCGATTCGTGATTGAATTTTTTTGAAATTTTTTTCGTTTTGTTGGTCAGTTGTGACTACAGCTCAAGTGCACCAGCATCAACACACTTGTTCTTCGGACGAAAGTTTGACTCTTTCGGATTTGAGTGATCCGAGTGACGAATCGGTTACATTTACCGCACCTCCGCCGCCGCCACTTCCAGAACATTATCATTGCACTGACAACAACATTGCACGGAAATCTGTGAGCACTACCAAATCATTACCACCACCTGAATCTGAGCAGAAAGTGACAAGGTGAGTAGGGCAAGAAACCCACCTGTGGTGTATTGTCACCACGGAAAAGTGTGGATACGGGCAATTACAAAGTAACAGAGCTCCTATCTTTTCTCCTGGTGGAGGTTGGCCAGAGAGATGAAATAAACAAGCAGCCATCTTGATTAGCAGGAAATGGCTGGAGACAGACATGGGATATGTCTGGGCCAGGTAAATCTGCTCTAATCCACCTGAATACACAGTTTGGCCACAAACAGTAACATCGCTAAAGCTTCTCTGCAATACAGAGGGGTCCCACACTGCTTTGACTTTGAGCTTTAGAGGATATTCCAATTTGATTTCCTGTGTCAATTTCGTTCATTCATAGGGGATTCATAAACAGGAAATAGTGGGGAGGATAAGATCCTGTGCTTATGAATATTTCCAGCGAGTGATATTTTTGTTGTCGCGGCTTATACTGTATAACATACATAAAGACCAGCCAGTATCTGTGGCTTGTTGATGATACAGTTTTACCTCTTCTGGTAAAGTTGTAAGGGGAATTGTATACAGATCAGCAATCAGCATTTTGATAATATAATCATTTGACCACTGTAGATGATTGTTTGATCGAAAGACCTATGATTTTGATTGATTGTTTGTAGTTTAGAACACCATTAATGTCATTAATGTCATTAATGTCATTAACTTTACTATTATCACAAAGAAAGTGCGCATTGAGATAGGTGTTCTTAGGTACCCTCCATGGTTCCTCCAAAAGAATAGCTTTTACACGCACTTACAAATCTACGGAGTGTGGCCTGTCTGCACTGCACGGCAGCTTACCGGCAAGAGATTCTTAAACTTTTTTGGCCCCAGAGGCCACTAGTTCTATGTGTTGAACCTATCAATGTTGGTGATATACAGTACATTATAATATTACCGGTATATATATACTGTATATTTAAGATAGCGCCAACTTCGATAAGTCGCTGACGATGTTCAAAACAGTTGCAACAAATCATTGAGTCTTCTTTGTTGGGAGCTTTTAACTCAATGAGGATTTTTTAAATGTTGGGGAGCTAGCTAGTGAGGATGTTTGGACACTTTATGGACATCTATTGTGGACACCTCCTTGATGCATGTTTTTATTTTTCAGACTGGTGATTCGACAAACGTCATTACCAGTTCCAGCACCACCACCACCACCTCCATTACCTCCAAACACAATCCCAAACGTAGAGCCCACACCACCAACAACGAATACAAAACCTGCTATGAACTGCGAGGGCATTCCAAAAGCCCTGCAATTACTGCATTTGCAAATGGCATTGCCATTTATACCGCCAAAATTTCCAAATCCAACTGATTCAAATTGCCTCATTAAACCCTCTGAATATCTACGAACCGTCAGCAATAAAGAATCAATGAGTGATGAAAGCGATGCAACACGTTCAAACAGCGAAAGTTTATCAATGCAATCGTCCGAATTGGAATCGGAATATCCGGCGACACCGCCACCAAGTTCGGCAACATCCAGCACGATTTCGTCATTGGCGAATCTGAGTTCGGTGCAACCGTTGTCTGCCATAACTGCCGACCAATTAACCAAAGTGCAGCTGAAGAAGCTTGACTCGTGCAGTAGGGCGGTTACGGGTGAGTTTGAAACGAGAGTTTTGATTTATATTTAAGTTAAATAATTTGCATTTTTCTGTAGAGACTTGCACGGAAGAATTAATAGCGGAATTAAAGATGTCCAAAGACGTGCTGGGGGTGAGAAAGATGAAGGAAGTGCGAGCCAAAATGGAAGAGGCCAAAGTATTGTCGTTTAAGTACTTGTTGATTTCAGTAATATAAATTTGATTGATATTTGTAGGAAAAAGAAAAACAAGAAGAAATGAAGCGGCATTTTATTGCGGATAATTTTGTCGATAAAATACCGGAAATTGACAACAAGGGCGCAGTAATTCCGCCATGGAAGCGGCAAATGTTGGCTAAAAAAGCGGCTGATAAGGCTAAAAAGGAAGCTGAAGAACAGAGACAGGTGCAATCGAAAGAGATTTCACCCGGAAGTTGATTAAAACTCAAAATTTCATTTTATTTTCTGCAGAAAGATGCGGAAGAGAAGAAATTGCACGCTATTCCTATGTGGAAGCGCCAACTCTTACAACGAAAAGACAAAGACCAAGATGTGACTCAACAGAATGGATTGTACCGGAATAACTCTTTGCCTGACATGTGAGCAATTTGTCTTTATTTGTAGTAATAAATTAGTGAATTTTTATTTTTTATTTTTTTTTTGTAGAAAAATGGAAGAAATTGATTTGGATCAGGGACAAAGGTCACAGTATGATCAATTGGAGCTTAGGGAGGAGGATTTAGAAACTAATGGGGAACAGCATAATCCATGGATATTTCAATTGCGAAAAACAAATAGCAAATTGTTTGTGAATGCTTGAACCGGAAGGCTGCTGGTCAGCTGGAAAGCATGGAGTTATTATTATTATACGGAAGTTTGAAGTAGACATTTATTTTATTTTATTTTATTGGGAATCCCATTTTTTAATAATTTTTACTGTTTTTTTTAATACATGTTTAGAATTATTGCACTTGATGTTAAATTTAGCACGTTTTTTTCGTTCTTCTTTTTTGGATATATTTTAGAAATCAGAGAATTGTCTGAATTTATAATAAAAATTATTTTCAAAATGAAATGTCCACATATTGTGTTGTTTTGTAATTATAATGCAAAAAATGGACTGCCATCTGTAGATAAGTTTACAAGGAGACTCCCTCGCGTTTTTGGTGTAATATTCAGATTCAAAACGCATTTGTTTTCTCAGTAAATTCTGAAATTTCATTTAATTTGAAAAAAAAGGTAATGTTGGTCTCTTGGAGATCACCGTACATTAGCTCTATTTTAACGGCATCTGGTGTTGGATTTTCAAACCAACCTAAAAATGGCCGGTTCTGAATCGACCAAGCAGAGCACACAAATCCGTTGCATATTTTTTGGCGAATTCCACGATGTGGCAGGACCTCGAATTACCGTCCAAATACCCGACGATTATATCTCGAAGGACACATTTGCCAATCTGCAAAACTACATCATCTGTAAACCTCAATTACGTGAAAAAATCATCACCATGTACGAAAAATAAAATAAATATTAAAAAAAAAAATCGCTCGTTAATTCCATTTCACTTAAAATATTTTTCATTTTTAGAAATACAGCAGGCCACAAAATAATCGGCTATCCAGTGCACATAAAAAACGAAAGATTTCCTAGAAACGAATACATATTTAATTTGTGTTTCGTGTGCGAAGAAGGCGCGCGAACTGCACAATACGAACCAGTGGTGAAGAAATTAGCAAATTATTTAATTACATTAGAGGTATAAATGATAAAACAGTGTAAAATAAGTGTCGCTGAATGTGAATGTTTTGTATTTTTCAGATGGAAAGTGGTTTTGTAAGCAACGAAGCGAATAGAGGCATTTTAAAGAACATTTTGAAGCAGATTTTACATAATTTAAATAAAATCGGGCATTGTGTGATTCCAATTGGTAAAAATTTGTACTGGAAATGTAGATTTTGCGACTATTTTTTTGTTTGTGATGTTTCAGATGAAGCTAACACGATTCATTTACGAGTGGTTGAAATTCACGATGATCCTGTCGATGTACACGATCATCAAGTTCCGGTTTTTACCGTTCCGCGATCGTCTTTCAATCCGGTTCATTGGGATTTAACGACCCAACAAGTGAGGAACTGTTGTGCAGTTTGAAAATTGGGTCGAATTAATGATTTTTTTAATGAAGATTTTACAATTCATCGACGGTTATAATCATGTTGCTAAAATCGCGGCCGAAACTGATGTGGAAATTAGTTTGGTCAAAGCGTGCATTCAAAACATGGTGTAAGGGACGAATCAAATTGACCGCAGAAACAGTCTGTATTGATGAAAATGTTTTTTTTTTTTATAGGTATTACGGGGTTGTAACTGTTATTCCAATTTTTCAGGTATGTAATGTTGATTTTGACTATAAATTATTAGTATTTGTTTGGAAATTGCACTCATATACCACGTGTAGTGAAGGGAGTGGGTCGTGTGATTTTTAAAATTCATGAAAATGTGCACACAGAATATTGGAAATTGTAGAAATTTATTGAAAAATATTAGAAACGCACACAAATTCTAAGAAATCGATACAAATTCTAAGAAATCGATACAAATTCTAAGAAATCGATACAAATTCTAAGAAATCGATACAAATTCTAAGAAATC
>JAQIXU010000741.1:0-25610 GCA_034701245.1 Strigamia transsilvanica | reverse complement strand
CAATAGAATTGATATATCTTTGGTCATTTTCAAGAAAAAAAGGTGTTTCTGGACTTTTGACTCACCCTGTATATAAATTCATGGTGATCCATGTACAGTACAGTATGTATATATATAAATTCTTTTATTAGTGAGTTTAAAACATCAACTGTAGTGCTAACCCTGAACGAAGGACGGAACAATGTTTACACAATAAGTGTTGGTGGTACGGAGCTTAGCCATTTGCAGGCAACTCGTAAAAAAATTATAGCCTTCTTTTTTCCAATATAATGTAATATAAGTAAAAAAGTATATACATTTTTTAGTTGAGACGGTACATTACTACCAGGACGAGCAGGTGTTCATTCATGGTTTCGTTGGGTGTAAAGGAGACGGGAAACATTACTACGGTAAGTTTTTATCCACACGTTCAAACATATTGTGGCCGTCCTGCGTCAATGTTGCGGCCCTTCGCAGCCCTCTGTCACCAGGCGGGGCTGCGGTCCCGGAAATAGCCGCTGACCAGGGGTCTTCTCCTTGACCAGCGTAGTGACTAGTGAACAGTCACATCGTCTGTTCTCCACGATCCCAACGATCATGGTTGCGACCCTTACCCTGGTCAGAGTGATATACCGCACCGCACTCGCCAAAAATAAATAACGCACAAGCCTAATTATCACTTAAAAGACCTGATTACAGATATTGGTCCGAATGTGGTCACTCCCACGCTTGTTTTGGCACTTGATTTGCACAAACAATGATTTTTAGGGCATTGTAGCCAGTGCTACTATGCTACAATACATTAAATTCAAACTATACATTAAATTAATTTTGAAAATTTGCTTTTATTTTTAGGAGCTATTACAGTCGGTGTTCGTGATATAAATATTGACGCCATACAACTTGAGAAGATTAATCATTATGTTAATCAATTCCAGCAAGAAGCAGGATTTGAATCCGAGAACACTGAAATAAAACATGACGACTGTAATGATTACCAACCCGACAGATACGTAACCAATCAATATTGAGGCCATATAACAAGTGAGGCTAAATTGGTTTTGTTTGTGAAGATATCAGTACATAACTGTATAGTCTATGTACAGTATCTTGATGCCAACAACTTGGAAGTTTTTCACTATTGCAAATGATCAGTTTTACTCATCCATGTATTTTTCTTTTTCAGTTTTCCACACATTATTAATTGGGCGTGATATTTACATGGTTATGGAAGTGCCAAATTGTATCGTTTTGGCCAATAATTATTTTAGTGTTTCATTTTTCCTATATAATTATAAAAATCATATAAAATTACGAAATAAAAGGGTTGAATTTAAACCGTATATCAAATAAATCTCCTCAAAATGAAACAAAATACAGCGAAATGCATCAAAATGCGGCAAAATGGTGGAAAAATAAGAAATCAACTACAAGTGCCATCTGACGAGGACTAACCGTCAACTTTTTAGTCCTATTAACAATTTAGTTGTTAACGTACAGAAAAACGAGCAAAATGTAAATACTCCGATAAGCCTACCTTTTTCTTTGCCAAAATGACTGACTATATTTTCTTTCTTTCGGCTTGTTTTATCCTTATCCGACGTGACTAAATAAATAGAAATAAACATCAATTAATTGAAGTGATGTCGTTTATTAGTCTCGCCCTTTATTTGTTGTTTTACTTTTGCATATCTACCAATGGACGAGTACATGACACTCCAGGTGGAAATCTTGTCCTAAAATTCCGCAGATTTCCAGGCGTGTGTCCAAAACTTCCAGATGCAGTCTATGCACCAAAAGAGCAAAAAATGGTAAATATTAATTTATACCACGCACCAAAATCAACTAGCTCGTAAATGCTCAATTTCAATATACCGTAGCACGAAGGCAGATGGTACATCATTCTAACTGGCATTCTACCAGCTCAAGCGCAAACCCTAACCTGTGAAGTTTGGGATTTGTTCTTCGATCAGACTGGGATTCTACACAATTTTATATCAGTTAGTGAAAATGGGTATGCCGTGTTTCATTATTTAATAATTAATATATTTATATTCGTAATAATTTCTTTTTAGGGAACTCAAAACAAAAGTTACAAGAATGACTCCTATAAGAAAGCGTCGAAATGTTTTCATATTAGAACTGGGTCAAGAGAGACAGTTGCATGCAAATTGTCAGAAAACTAAATCGGTTTTGTATTCGCCAATTGTGAGCTGATAATTTATTTTTAGTTATTACGTCACATTACTACGTGGATGATGACTTACTTGTCTCCGGTTCAGTTGGGTGCAAATTTAACGGGACTCACTACAGTAAGTTTTCATCCATATGCTCAAAAGTAAATTTTTTTTTAAGACAAGATTCTGTGATCCAATTTTGAAATTTTTCTTTTTTTTCTAGGTAATCTTGTCGTTGGTGTTCGGAACTTAAAAACAACATTCAGACGATTTTCCCGTATTAATGAGCTTATTAACGATCTGGAAGTTCGAACAAAATTTGAACCCGATGAAACTACAATATTTCACAACGATTGTGTTTACCCACCTCCAACCCGTAATCCTTACGAATAACCAATCATTATAGCAACATAACAAGTGAGAAAATTAGGCTGAAACAACAAAAGTGTCTCAATTGCACGACAGCAAAAGTGCTAATGGGGTAAACAAAATACATGTTTTGTAGCTTGAAGATGTGGGAATTCAGATAAACATTAATAGAAACGTGAGTTTAATTCATGTAAAAGTTACAAAGCCTAGAATCCAAATGTGCCGAACATGAGACAGTTTTGTCAGCCACTGTATCTCCCACACTAACCCCAGAAGCCTAGGAAAATTTGCACGTAGCATTTGTCACTAGACGCATACATAAAGTCATTTAAACTTGTTTAAATTTGTTTGAAGTGAAACTTCTATAGGCGCGGTAGGGCAAATTGGCCTGACTACCATGTGACCGTCACGAAAAAGTGAAACGTGGCTACGCGCATGCGCAGCGCGCCACTTCTCTTTCTCAGACTCCAACCAACGGTTGAGAGGAAAGAGAGGGAATTCGACAGAAATTTGACGAAAATTCTACAAAAATTTGAGGAAATTTGAGGAAATTTGACAAAAAATTCGACAAAAATTTGAGGAAATTTGACAAAAAATTCGACAAAAATTTGAGGAAATTTAACCAAAAATTTGACAAAAATTGGAAGAAAATAGGACAAAAATTCGACAAATTTAATTTTATTTGTTAAATTTAATTAAATTTAAATTTATTTGTTACTTTTTCTCAAAAGCAATGCATAAAATCAACTTTTCCTAGAAGCTAAGATGTTTCACTTTTACTGCACAAGTCTCAGGCATATTTTTTTCTAACCAGTCTAAATGTAAGAATTTACGTTAAGTTTGATATTTAGACTGGCTTAAAAATTGTAAACAAGTTTAAATGACCCGTCGCTATTTTGTCTAAACTCGATTTTACTCATCCATGTATTTTCTCTTTCTTTCAGCTAACTGTTTACTTTTGGAGAAATGTACTTGTTTACAAAGTGTCAATTTGTAGCAATTTGTAGCGTATTAGCCCACGTAATAAGCTTTCGGATGACCAATTTGTTTTGTAGAGTGATAAGAATAAAAAGTCTTCCAATAAATTACACAAAAGGATGTATATTTTTATATATATATATATATATATATATATATATATATATATATAAAAAAAAAACTTGAAATTACAACAAAAATTCATACAAAATTAAATTTTATTAAGAAAAAAAAGCTGAACTTTAACTTTACATCAAATGAACCTCCTCAAAATTCAAATTGCTATGACAGCATCCCAAACAAAACATTTTTTTTTTGGTTTCCCTGCTATACCAAAAGCAAAAAAAAAATAAAAGCAAAAGGAAAAATGATTAAAACGACATTGATTAATGATATGTTGATAATATACAAACAGACATCAAAGTAGCAGGCTTTTTGAATAATTTACAGAATGAGATGGAAGAGAAAACATTATGAGACTGTACACTATACACAACAATTAACGATTCATTTAAAAAAATATCACTAACAAAGAAATCTTCTCTTTAATAATCAGTAAAAAATAAAGCAAAGACAAATTTTTGCCTTCATTAATCATTATCAAATATCAATCCCAGCCACCAAAATTGCATAAATCCTTGACAACATAATCAAAATCCTCGCTCTTCAAAATTTAATACATTATTTAAAAAAAATCATACTCCAATTGAAATCAATATGCATTCAAAGTTTCAGTATTAATATAGAATATCCTATCGTAAGGCACCCATCTTTCTTTCACATTTTGTTCGCTTATTTGTAATACTATCACTTTTAAAGAAAAAACAAGATAGATGTTCCACACAGTGGCATAGCTACAATGACAGGTGGTGCAGCTGCACCTCATCCCACAATCCCATGCTGCCCCAAAGAGTTAAAAAAAAACAAAAATATGGGAAAAAAAATTTGCGTTGATAACCATTAGGTGTTTCTATAAACAGAATGGACACCGAAAACAAGCCGTAAACCATCATCGAAAACTGCTAAAACAAAAACCACAACTAGAGTCCAAGTGGTCTATGCCGGCTTTCGGTGTTTACAACCAAATTCAAAATGGCTGCCACACAAGTTAGATCGGGTGAAGCACATCATAAAACGTAATTGTGTTGATTATTAATTCGTTGATTAAGTGAAAATGAAGAAATCTTAATTTCAATTTACTTGTAAAACTGCAAACAGACACACCGGTATATTCTTTCTCATTTACAGAAACACCAAAAACCATATAAACAAAATTTATCAATGGGCTAGTGTGCAAATTGGGTTGATGGGCCCTTTAGCAGAGCCGTAGCTAGAATTTCCGGTACTTGGCGAAATATATAGTCGCTACTTCAACCGCATGCACTGCACCCCTGATTGCAACACCACTGATCTTGTGGTTCGGCTTTTTAAGTTTCGGCTAGAAAGACCCCCCCTGATGGGACGGGGAGGTGAACAGTAGTTACACCACCTGGCTCCTCAATAAAATTTGCAGTAGAGAAATGAAAATGAAAAAAGCAACTGTTGCATATTAGGTATTATTACTAAGTAATAACCATCGACTTTCTATTGCGTAAACTTATGGTACAAAGTAACATATAATCTTATATAGATATATATTTATTTATATATATGTATGTATATATATATATATAGATTTAATATATATTTTGAATAGAATAAGAAAGAAAAAAATATTATTCAGTGAATTTGAAATTTTTTTTTGTTTCCAATTTTGACTAGGAAAAATTTTGTATCAATTTTCGACAGCCATTTTAAATCAATGTTGCACCGAATAGTGTTTGAGCATCCTTATATATATCCGCGTAGAATGGTCTAGATTTGATCCTAAAGCTGCCCTTTGACCATTATTTTTTACAAAAATAATGACAAATATTAATGAATTGCATAAAATTACAATCTAACAAATTCCTGGTTCCATGGAGCAGATGCCAGTTGTTGGGTCGTAGTGACCGGCCAGATAGTAAACGTCGTTGTTGTCAAACAGGGAGCTCTCGCGTTTCGAAAAGGCCGCTAACTCGCTGTGTCTGATCTTGCACTGTTCCCATGATAGAACTTCACACTTGTGTGAAATTGTCTGCACATCGTTTTCGTCCTCGTGCGGCGACTCGTATAAGGCACCCTGAACAACAACATGTCAATAAAAGTGTCGGCGAAATGTTTTTTTTTTCGACAAATTCTACCTTAAGATCACTTAATCTGCGACCACCTTTCGTCTCTTCCGGATGGTAAAACCACTTGACTTTGACCACCATGTTGCCACCCCATGACTCCCACATCAACTCTATTCGGCCGATGTAGGGTAAGTGGGGCCGCCCGGTTGACAGAAATACTGCGCTGTCTCCAACCTTCAAGTATAACAACAAAAATGTCTACACATCGCAATTTGTGCTACATTTTAATCAACGTTGAATGTACTAGCAAGCCTGAGCAGTTTTTAAGAAGAAAAATGTGTAAGGGGTAAAATTTATCACAAGTCCATTTCTGATTAGTTAGAAACATGCATTAGGGAAATCTCTGGAACAATAGCCACAACCAACAGACGACGAAAGTCGAAGCGTTAGCCAGGACACCCAATCCTCGCTTCACGGCCTAGATACGTTCCGGAAAAGTTGGCTGTAAAGCGAAAAGCCGTACAATGAATCAGGGGAACGTACATGGGATTTTCCTGACTTTTTGGCTGTATAACGAACATTGTGGGCCGTAAATCGAAAAAGTGCCATACGTCCCTAAGGTCGTTATAGTGAAATGCCGTATAAAGAGTGGCCATATAGCGAGGGTGTATATAGCCCAGTATAACCGGGACAGTCCTGGTTTTGGATGCTTTGTTCCAGTGCCACGAAAAACTTTGTCGGGACGCACAAATGTGCTGGTTTTTAAAAATCGATCAATTGCTCATAATGAGATTAGTTTAATTGGTTTAATTTGTGCCGAAATCATACGCGTATCCAAACTTTCTCTGAAAAGTCAACGACTTGTCGATTATTAAGAACAAGATGGAGTTAAAATGCTCGCACCAAAGAGTACTGGTTTACGCCTCAATCTAAATACATTGGCAGTTCTGGTTCCGGCATTCGAAGGAAGTGTGCGAAGAGATTGTTTCCCGGTTTTTTTGTTTCCAAAATCTAGTCATCCTGAGACAATCACAAAAATCACACACGGGATTTTGAAATCCTGTTACTTCTTGAAGATTCCAGGATATCAGTATAGACATCTTTAAAAATTTTCCTACAATTTGTAAGATTTAAGAATTTTTCAGAGATATGCAAGATTTCCTAAAGATTTTAGGGATTTCCTTTGAATTTGAAGATTTCAGGTAGATCTCTTTAAAGATTTTGCACAAATTTGCTCCAATTTAAAAGATTTCTTAGATTTCAATATCTTAGCACATACGAGATTTCCAGCATTAGCGGAATCGAATTAGATTTTCATGCATACATAACGATTTTACTTTAATTAAATACTTCCATTATTGAAATTATTACATAGCTTATGTGCGATTACACTGACATGCCGCCTCGAACACTTACTGCAATTGTCTCCTTTCCTCTGGTGATCGCTTTGTAAAACTCCTTCTTTGCCTTTCCCTTAGTCCCCGGCCGTTTGAAGCTTTTCCCCGACCATCGCCACAGTTGGCGAGCGGGAAGAAAAGCCGCGATTTTACTTTTGCTTTCGAGCGAATTCCGCTCTTTCCTCCGCTTCGCTCTCATGTTTTCGTCCTTCGTAGATAAAATATTGAACAATTCTGCCTAATTTTATTCAGAACTATTTAATACCTTGGTCTTGTTGTTGCCGCCAATTTTGTAGTCTTGGTCGCTGCTGTCGTCGCTGTCCTTGTCCAACTCCGACGGGCTGCTGAATTTGCTGCATTCGCTGCTGTCCCACGTGCTCCGGCTCTCCGAGTCGATGTCGGTGATTGCGATATTTTCCATTGCATTAGTTTTAATTTTGAAAGTCAGTTCGCTTTTGTTGTTGCTGTCGGTGGTCGAGCTGGACACGACTATGGGCGCCGTCTTCATCTCGTTTGGTATTTTGAAGTTATCTTTTTGTTTGTCGTGTTTGTCGTGTCGGTGTTTGTGCTTGTGGTGGTGTCGGTGGTGGTGGTGCCGGTGCTCGTCGCGGTGTTTCTTGTGTTTTTTCGGCTTGCTGCTGGACCCTTCGGGTTTCGACAAGCTGCCCTTTTCGTCGCGGTTCTTTTTCCATTTCTTATTCCGGATTTCGTACTCATCTTGTTTCTAAAACCAAAAAAATATTCAATTTCAGTTCGTATAAATAGAAAAATAAATTTGTTTAAAAAGACCTTTTTTGAAGGTTTTTTTGTAGCTGAAGGTTCAGTGATTTCAGTCGAAGAACTGACGTTTGACGGTTTCATTTCAATTGCTGAAGAATCAGTTGCGGAACGAGATCTCCGTTTCCCAAGATAAACTAACGGACTCGGATCGTAAGCTAAAAAATAAATAAATAAATAAATAAATAAATAAATAAATAATTTGATTAATAAAACGTAGAAATTTTGATTTTTATTCGTAATTTTCGTCGCCAATACATGAAAACGTACAAATAACTGGAAATGTTGGAGGCAGCAAACGAATGTCGCTAAGTGGAATTTTGCCCGAATCGCCATCGTCGAACTCCACATACACGGTGGTCTTATCGTCGGTCGGATTTGGACTGGGAGACTTAGCCACGGTGCCAGGATAAAGACAACGGTACTGCTGACTCCAGTATGCGCATACTCGGCTACTTTCCGGCACGCGCCTTACCGATCCCGGCTTAACTTCAAAAAACTAAATAAATAAAAATAAACTTGAAATTATTCCAACTTTTAATGGCGGATGCGCGCGCTTACAGCTTCTTTGAGAATTTCCTCCCTCGAATAAATGTGAGCGCGGTTGCTTCGTTCGCCGTCTAATGCGACACCGTACACATCAGGAGCCTGGATAGCATTGATGTGTCCAGCATAGAAAAGCCCATCCATTAGAACTAATACCCGTAATCGATCAACTAACTCATCATTTTCAATTACAGCGCTTCGAGGTTCTGCAAAGTAATTAAAACAATTCAAAAAATATTCAGCGAACAAATAATAAAAGCTTTCATCAATGGAATGATTTTGCAATTGTGCGATTTTTCATAAATTATTGAGCTCTTATCTTGTGATGCGAGATTCTTGGATTATCACGTGACTTCCTGTATAATGGCACTAAACCAGTCTTTCCTAAACTATGGTAAGCGACAAGCAGTGTTGGGCCGGTACTGCACAAAATGTACTGCGGTATCGATACATGGCACAGTGTTACAGCAAGTACACTCGTTAAGCGAGTCAATTTTTTACGATTTCTATTCCTCGTTACGCGAATTGCTCGGTCTACGAGGTGCTCGTTATGCGAGGTTCCACTGTACTTGGTAATTAGGGCCACTTCAAAAGTACGGCGGTATTGATACCGGTATTGCTGGTACCGGCACAACACTGGCTATAACTGATGAATTAATAAAGAAAACAATATTTTTGGTCATATCCAACTGGTTTCCTAAAAATATTGACCTATTGGTACGCATCACCACATTGTACTCTACTAACAGGTAGACCATCTTAAAAAAGATTGGGAACCGCTGCTATAAACAATCAAACAGATTAAACCCGTAACAGCACAAAATTGCAAAATCCGTCCATTAATCAAACCCCATGTCGTCAAAATTCATTTCGGAACTTAGCCCATACCAGGAGTGACCGGTCTTTCGACTAACTGTATTAGCGGCAAAGTCTCTCCTTCGCTGTAACTGCTGCTTTCAACATTGTCCGAATCGGAATCACGCGGCGACAACCCGCCGACCCCAACTGCACTAGCATCGCTCAAACAACACTTATCCTTCAACGCTTGGAACAACTCCTCGGAAACCGACCGATCCTTCGTCCTCTTCTTCCTCTCCTTCTCCTTCTTCGCCTTCTTCGGCGAATCATGCGCGCCCTCAACCTTCGCCTTCTTCTTGCTGCTCCTCACAACATCCGGCGCTCGGATCAGATTCTTCGGCGGTTTGAGATTCTCATCCGTCTTGCTCTTCCAAGTCGGGAACTCCTCGGCGGCGGGTTTCAGCTGCGGCGGACACCTACCGTAGTTATCCGAATACCCGCCGCAAGGAACCACGTTGAGATCGTTGAGGAAAATGCGCTCGCTCCGCCGCCGGTTCCACGCCTGGTCTTCCAGATAAGAAGTCTTCACCGGTGTTGTTGGCGCCGAATCGCTTGTCGGTGGCAACGTAAACACGGGAGCGGTTGAGGTATATCCGATATTGGCGTGCGTAGTCTTGGGGGTCAGTGCCATGGGAAAAGATGGCGGCGGGGTTTTAATGACCGTTTGGATGTCTATCGTGGGCGCGGTCGTGGGGTTCGGGGTTGGCGGTGGGTCTTCTATGGGTTTGGGCGGCGTTTGCGTTTGCGGTGGTGCGGAGGTTTGGGTTTTGTTTGTCTCATTGTCTGGTTTCGGACGCCTTTTGTCGTCCGAGTGAGTTTTGCGTTTCAGTTTCGATTTTTCTTTGGATTCTGATTTGTTTTTCGATTTGTCCTTTTCGTTGGTGCGGGTTTTCAGTTTGAGTTTGTCCTTTTCGTCGCCGTGGGTTTTGATTTTCGCTTTTTCCTTTTCGTCGCTGTCGGCTTTTGTTTTCTGCTTCTCCTTCTCGTCGCCCGGGGTTTTTATCTTTATTTTCTCCTTCTCGTCGCCCAGGGTTTTTATCTTGATTTTCTCCTTTTCCTCGCCGCCGTGGGTTTTTATCTTTATTTTCTCTTTCTCCTCACCGCTGTGGGTTTTCATTTTTATTTTCCCCCTTTCGTCGCCGGGCGTTTTAACTTTCGGTTTTTCCTTCTCGTCGGACGAGGTCCTAACTTTTGCTTTCTCCTTTAATTCGTCGCAGTTAGCCTTCAACTTTGGCTTCTCCTTAGGTTCGTCGGGTGCCAATGAATCGGCACTTTGCGAAATCATTTTACACAACTTCTTCACATCAACAGCATCTACAAAACAAACAAACAAACAAACAAACAAACTTCATAATTGCCATTTTATTTGCTTAATTTCATTATCAATTCAACACTTACCATTCCTCTCCTTCCATTTTGAATGCTTCTTTGGCCTGCCCGGTTTCCTTTTCGTGTGCAAACAGTCCACGATCTTCGCAGGCGGTTCATCACACGTATCCCCGCTTCTTTCTTTCCGCTTCAAGCACTTATCTTCCACCAACTGCGCCAACAAACCCAACCCGTCCATTTGCTCGCATTTCTCACTGATAACACTGGCGGACGAACAACTCACCTTCAAGCACTCCTTCTTATGCAACTTCAACTTCTTCTCCAACTTCTTCATCCCATTGGACAACAACTTCGACCTTTTATGCAAATGCCCACCAGACTTTAAATGTTTATTCGAACCCTCAACCCCGCAAACCCTAATCTCCTTATTCAGCTCCCCTTGCACCTCCGCCCTCGACTTCTCCGCCTGATTTGCCACGACGCTGTCATTCTCGGACTTCACCTGCGTGTTAAGTACCGCCGGCTTCAAAATCGGTTTCTTGACCTTCGGCGCCTTCGCTTCCCTCGCGTCACCTTCGCTCGGCGTCTTCAAAACACTCTCCCCATCCTTCGCCTTCTTCCTCTTCTTCTTCCTCGGCGCTTCGTCCAACACGCTCTCCAACAACGGCGGCGAAGCCTCCAACTTGACCAGCGTCTTCACCAAATTATCCAACGGCTGGTAACCGGAGTACTTCCTCTTCCTGGGTCTCCCTGGCCCCCGCTTGACCGGACTTCGCTCGCTATCCCTCTTCGGTAGCAGCCTCGCCAGTTCCTTCTGCTTCTCCTTATAGCGCTTCTGCAAATCGGCCAATCTCATCCGCATCTCCAGTTCGGCCGCGTCCATCCCCTGGTCCGCGCAACCGAGGCTTTTCTGCTCGGCAACTTCGCCCTCCTTCTCCTTTTGGCACTTTGCGTTCCGGTAATTCCGCTTGACGTCCGCTCCCTTGTCGGTCAAGTTCCACTTCTCCTCGCTGTACTCCTGTTCGGCTAAGGCACATAACAATCCCAACCCTGCTAACCCCATCACGTTGTCTGGCACCGCGGCCGAAGCTTCCGCCGTCGGTTCCCTCGTATCTCCGACATCCGGCGCCACCTCCGGGGTTTCCGTCTCTTCGTTGTCCGCCGCGGCTTCCGCTTGCACCGCGTCCAACCTCGGCATCCGGTCGTATTCTTCAAATTCTTCGATACTATTGGACAGAAGTTCTAATCCGTTCCATTCGTGCGCATTGGGCTGCGCGCACGGTTCGTCGGGCGCCGTCTCCCCGGCGCACTCTTCGCAATCGCTCGCCGGCTGAACGGCGACGTCGCTTTTCTCGATCTCCTCCTCGTCCTCCGTCATGAGCGGGGTCTCCGTCTGGTTGCTCGCGTCGGCCACTTGCGGCGGCGGCTCCGTCGCGTCCCGGCCGCTTTCGCCGGTGTCGCTTTCGTAGATCGTCTGCGGCTCTCCGTCGACCGACAGACATTCTTCCGGCACGGCCGGCGAGGTTCCCTGCGACCTCCTTCCAGTGTCCGTTTGGACCGCCTGCGCCAATTGCATCACGCTTCCGGAGAGGGTGTCGTAAAAGTAGGAGTGCGTGGTGGGAAAACTGTACGTTGCAACTGGAATGCCGGCAGCCGGCATTTGTGTGACCGCCAGAGCTTTGTTTCTGTTGCGCTCTTCCGGCTCTTCGACTTGCTTGCTGGCGTCCGCTTGGGCTGGCATGTCCAACCTGAATTCAACGGATCTTTCTTGTTGTAAGATTTGTTGACGGATCATTAGTTGTTGGGATGTGGACGACGAGTAGGTGGTTGGCCAGATTGCAGTGGTTCTGTCCATAATATCTGGTAATGTAAAGATTTGTTTTGTTTGTTTATTTAGGGTGTTTGGTTCGAGTGGTTTGTGTTTACCGATATTAGTTGGAATGAGTAGCAAGTGTCCAGTGATCGAGTCTCGTGCTAACTGATATCCAACCGGTGGGATTGGATGGTGGTTTGGGTCGATAGACGTTCCGATCTGCATTGATAGCGGAACTGTAGCTGCTGAAAATCAATTTTGTAAATGTAAATGTAAATGTAAATGTAAATGCAAAAATCCATAGACCTAAGTGAATGCCAGGTTCCCATTGAAGTTCGCGCCCAAAATCTTGATGCCAAATTCATACTGTGCATACCATTAGATTGTTCGGTCAAGAAACCAATTATGTATTTGGCTTAATATCAACCCGATATTCAGCCGAATACATAAAAGTTAAAATTAGAATAATTTGCACTTTTCAATGTAAGCTTTGCCTTTTTTAGGGTAAATACCCGAAAGCTCCAAATAAGGGCCCGGGTGCCTATTTTTTTCTTAGCAGAAATTGTTATAGCGAATCTCATTTTAGCGAAACTGTACGTTTTAGCAAAAATTGGAGAAAGAAAAATGAAGAAAAAAATATATTTTTTTTTAAATAAAAAAAATTCATGTTTTTTATCTATGCTTCGCTGCGTTACACGTAGATCCCTCCGCTGCGCTCTGGGCTGATTATTAAACATCTCTCAAGTAAGTAAATAGACAAAAATATCAGTAACAAATAAGTCGGATCCGTCGCTAAAACGTATCATTGCTAAAATGACCCACCCGCGTATTATTTCGCTAAAGTGATCAAACCCCGCTGAATGTGATATGCGAGCTGTTGTGGGAACCCGTATCTAAGTTAATTTTTCTATTTTCTTTTCAATTGTACCTGTGTAAGAACCCTGAGGTAACCAGTATGCTGAGTTTTGAGTAGCAGACATCCAAGGGGATGATAAAGGTGGTGGTGGAGGTAAAGTAGTTGGTATGTTATGACCCCCATCTTCCCACTGAACATCTGTAAAGTTGGGAGTCATTTAGAAAACCGCTTAAAATAAACTGATGCTTTTTTTTACCCGAATTTACAATGTTGGTGGACAAATCACTAGAGCTAGATATTTGTTTAGAGACATCTTTAGTGTCACTAGTCAGAAATAATTGAGAAATAATTAATTGTAATGTGTGAAAATGTGTTAAAGTCAGTTAGAATTTACTCGGCAAAAGTTCTTATTCGTTGACTTGTACAAGGAGAACATTTCCTCTCGCTTACAGCAGAATCGTCACTCCTGTGTTTCCCTGGGGTAAAATGGTTAGAGTGTCATTTGGGTAAAGATTAGGTCAATTGTTACAACAGATACCTGTAGAGTGAGAAGGACTTGGTTCCGTTCTTTGTCTTGCTACAGCAATACCAACAGGTATGTGATACGAACCTACAAAAGCAATTTTTGATTTCCAATTGTTATTTAATGTTTTAGAAATAGTATAAACGGCTGTGAAAAGATGTAAATCATTGAAAAATGATGTAAATCATTGAAAAATGATGTAAATCATTGAAAAATGAAGTAAATCATTGAAAAAATGATGTAAATCATTGAAAAATGATATAAATCATTGAAAAATGAAGTAAATCATTGAAAAAATGATGTAAATCATTGAAAAATGAAGTAAATCATTGAAAAAATAATGTAAATCATTGAAAAAATAATGTAAATCATTGAAAAATGAAGTAAATCATTGAAAAAATGATGTAAGTCATTGAAAAAGTATGTAAATCATTGAAAAAGTGATGTAAATTATTGAAAAAGTGATGTAAATCATTGAAAAGATGATGTAAATCATTAACAAAAATGATTTAAACCATTGAAAAATGATGTAAATCATTTTAAAAGAATGATGTAAATCATTAAAAAATGATGTAAATCATTGAAAAAATGATGTAAATCATTAAAAAATGATGTAAATCATTGAAAAAATGATGTAAATCATTGAAAAAATGATGTAAATCATTGAAAAAATGATGTAAATCATTAAAAAAAAATGATGTAAATCATTGAAAAATGGAGTGAATCATTGAAAAATGGAGTGAATCATTGAAAAAATGGAGTAAATCTTTGAAAAAATGCTGTAAATCTTTGAAAAAATGCTATAAATCATTGAAAAAAATGCTGTTAATCATTGAAACAATCATGTAAATAATTGAAAAACGATGTGAAAAATCGTTTAAAAAAATACTATAAATAAACGAAAAGACTGTATAAATGACTGAAAAATGATGCAAATCATAGTGTAACTAACTGTAAAAATGCTGTAAATAACTGTAAAAAAAATAATGCAAATAACCATTAAAACAATACAAAACCAAAAACATAACACTTTGCAAGATTATCCCTCAACTTTTATTCCACCAGCACAAAACATCAACTACCAACCTGAAGCATGGGCAGACGAGTTAAGCGTTGACGTTTCAGGTTTGTCATCAACCGTGGTGGAAGTGGTTACAAGTGCCAAAGGTGCCGTTTGCTCTGCCTCATTTTTGCAATCACTCGCAACCGTTGACAACGAACTAACAGAAATCGGGGGTGAAGGAATGTGCAAAATCGGAGCCTCCTCGAGCCCGCTATTCGGCGAAGACCGTATCGTGGCAATAACCGTCTTGGACGTAACCGAACTGGGCGTACTACAAGTCGAGGACCGCTGGTTCTGGATGAGGTAACTGGATGTCGGCGAAAACTGCGACCGCGAAGGGGGCACCCACTCAAACACATACTGCTGCTGCGCCGAAGCGTCCTTTTCGCCCTCACCGACACTCCTCCTGTCGGGACTACGCGTACTGACCGACCTAACCCCTTCGCCGCACTCTTGCGGCAAAACCCGCGGATTGCAGCAACTGCCGCACGCCAACTTCTCTTTCTTCACGTTGTCCGGCGAGTCGTTTCCAAAGGCACTGGCGTCATCATCTTCATCTTCTCTTGTTGACTTTTTACTGTAGTCCAAGACCACTCCCATGGGCTGGGTGACGATATACGGGCTTGACCGAGCGTCGTACGGCGTTGCAGCTTTGCCGGTGTTGTTGGCCGAACTGGTGGTGGACACCGAGGCGACCGAACTGGTCTGAGTGAGCGTCGTAGTGGTTGCGGTCGCAGCGCCAATGCTTGTAACTACGGGGCTTTGCCAAGCAGGCCAAAGGTCTTTCTTGACGGCAAGTTTCTCCTTGTGTTTCACCGAGTAGGATGTCTTGGACTGGGAGATTGTGGCTGCCGGGACAGCATCACTGGCAACATCCTTCGCTTTGTGATGATGCTGCTGCTGATGTTGGCGATCCCGTCTTCGGGGACTTGGGTTGGTCGCTAGGACATCGATGGCGCGGGATGCTTCGCTCGCTCGCATTTCCTCCGCTCTCCAGAATTCGACCTGGGGAAGTGATGGTGGAAGACAGAATGAATTTGTTTCGAGCCGCTTTGTGAAGAATTCCATCTGAGCCAAGCTATTGCATTGCAAGGAAGGCGACATGACATGTTGAGGGGCTGGTGGAGGCGGTGGTATCATCGATCGCATTTGGAGTGCAGGAGAATATAATAAATCGTTTCCTACGAACAAGAAATGTGTATACGTCAATATTCATTCTCAGCCAATTCCCACCGGCAACTGAAAATGATAACGGCTTTTGAGAGAAATACTTCCAATTGGTTTTATACTGGCGCTGTACTAAACAGACGATGCGCTACAACTTTGCAATTGACATTTTTGGTTCAGCCTTTTTTACACAGGATTTCTTCCCATTGATCAGCTCTTCAATGTGGATATAATTTTTGATGACGTATGTATTTTGATTAAGAACAATTAAGATATACTATTGTATAGTTGTTATGGTTCGGCTACAAGGGCACATTGAAAGGTTATCGTAGGAGACCCCTTAACCCCAAAAATAATTGCTCAAGAAAAATTTTCAAAAAAAAATTATTTCAACATTCTTTTTTTAAATTAGGGCCTCAACAAAGAGCTGCAAGAAGACCCCAATGACCAGAAACCCACCTCTTTTCGACTGTACACTCAACCCTCGCTATAGGGCCGTCTTTATACAGCTTTTCGTCATAACGGCCTTGTGCCATTACGGCTAAATTTTTATTTACGGCCTAATATTTTCGATATACAGCCAAAAATCGGGAAATTCCATAACGAATCAGGAAAAATTGCCCCTGATTCGTAATTACACAGCATTTCGCTTTACAGCCAACTTTTCCGGAACCTATCTAGGCAGTAAATCGAGGGTTGAGTGTATTGGTTTGGAATCTAGAAATGATTTTGGCATGAATGACGCACTGGATCTCTTCCTTGGAAAAATGATTGTGCATGGAAATTTTTATGACTGCGTAGTTTTTTCCCCTTAACTCCATCACGCCATTATCACGTGAAAACATGTAAATGTATGCCAGGCTTCCAGCAATCTATCATCTACCTCTATCCTCACACCTGAACCAGCACGACACTCCCAACCAGACAAAAGACCACCATCCATCAAACAACCATGACAAGGCACAAGGCTCTTACACCAGTATTTAATTCATCACAGCATCTCATGTCAAATTTCACTTGGCCTGCAAGTGAAATTGCAATCTATTCATCCCTGCTGGCAATTCATCATTGCCAATAAACAATTCCAGTAGGTGTGTTGTGCATTAAATTCGAGTAATTTGTATTTGCACTGAATAGAACATTTGTGCCAATAGGTTAGTTCCAGTTAGGCTAAAGTGACAGCTATTGAATTCAGCCACAAAAGCCAACATTGGAATATGAAAAGACATCAGAAAAGCCACCTAAGCTGATTTTAAATTTTTTACTAACATTTTAACATAACTTAATCATTAAAGTGTAATTCCTTTAATGGAAAATGAGAAACTCCATTAGTGGAAGCACTTTAGCAGATTTTCATAGTGTGTGTGCTCCTGTTAGGTGCTTTTTTATTGTAAAAATGTGCAAAGCACATTATCCTGCAATCTATGGTGAGATTAAGAAAGCCACTTTTTGTATAAAGTGGTAAAACAAAACAAGCATGATTCAGCAAGATATTTACATACGGGGGCTTCGCCCAGAACATTTTTCCAAGACATCACCCGAATACTTCCTACGCAGAGCTCAAATTTCTTCGTCATCTCCATCTCCAGAAAACCCCGTACAGTGCAAAACCGCACAATATAAACCATGCATGTAGAGCCTAGGTTCTCAAACTGGGTGCCACGAGCGTATGCCAGGAGTGCCACTGCAGTAATCAAGAAAAACAGATACGAGAGCAAACTTTCTGGGTCAAATGATTTGAGAGTAAAATTAACTAAACTTCTCATAAACATAAAGGAAATAATGAAAAATTCATCCAAACAGTTTCATTCATCGCATTAAGGACAACTGAGCCCTATACTTATCGTAGGTTAAAGTCTCGCAATACCTATAGTCTACGCCGGGTATCTTGATGCCAAAATCAAACTGAAAAATCCCTGTCTGCACACACACCCACAACAAATACATGATTTTGTAGTCACCAGAGCAACTAGTCATTGAAATTACCTTTTGGGCCCTCGCACAAATGTTGATACGGAGACTGCGACGAAGTCAAACGAGGTCCCAATGAGCGCGAGTAATACGGCGAAGCAGCTTCGTTTCCAGATACCATAGAAAACACCGAATACAAGCCAGTATTCATTCCACAACGAGCATAACCTAAAAGAAAACAATCAACATTTACAACATTTTTTCATCTCTTTATTCCATTGAATAAATGTCACAGTCACACCCACTGCGCCCGGAAGTGTCAATCATATGCATGTTGCCGACTCGGTTCCCTCTGAGTCCATATTGTAATGCTAATGATGCACCAAATTACACTTCATTCTTGCCAATTACCACAATAAGCTTAAGTATACACCAAACCCATAATTTCCAAAGGCGTAGCATACAAGATACAACTAAATGAAATGCAGCCATTTTGGTTTTGCTCCAACAGTGTTTGGATAATCAAGAAAAAAATCACTTTATATGCATTTTAATGATGGAAAAGTTGGTTTTGGATTGAATGTAGTGCCTTGAGACATGCTAATAGAATGAGAATAGAACAAAGATTGTAATTGTTGAAAAGGATTGACATGCAGGGAAGCCAAACCCACACCCACACCTCGCTTTACGGCCTTGATACGTTCCGGAAAAGTTGGCCGTAAAGCGAAAAGCTGTATAACGAATCAGGGGAACGTACACAGAGGATCTTCTTAACTTTTTGGCCGTATAACGAACATTGTGGGCTGTAAATCGAAAAAGTGCCATAATTAAAAAAGGCCGTTATAGCGAAATGTCGTATAAAGAGCAGCCGTATAGCGAGATATCGGTGTACTGGCTCCCAGAGAATTAATATGGACTTATTCCTTGTGTTAATGTACATTATTGGTCATTTAATATTTGAATTCATCATTCAAACTGGACTAAGCTTTTAATCATAAAACTCATTGCCACTGTCAGTGAAATCAATAAATGTATTCAGAAACTACTTTGCCACTTTCTCTTTGTTTCCCATAGTCAGCTGCACTATTCCAATGTAGCTGCAATTCTCTCATTCATACCTTGAATAAAATGTGAAGCAAATGCAAATTGGAAATGTTTTTAAAACTTCACAAATCTTCACAAAATCTTTATAAAATCGCAAACATAAATCTTCACTAAATGTCATAAATCATCATTAAATCTATAAATCATCACTAAATCTCATAAATCATCACCAAATTTCATAAATCATCATTAAATCATCACTAAATGTCATAAATCATCATTAAATCATCACTAAATGTCATAAATCATCATTAAATCTCACAAATCCTCCCAAATCTACATAGAATCCCACAAATCCTCATAAATTTTCAAAATCCTCATTAAATACCATGTTGGACTAACCCCCACCTTCCCCCAGCCTTAGTAATTCAATGATGCACTCGATTTACTGGCACAGCTTGACCGGCCATTGAATCAAAAACTACCTTCATTTGATTACCGCGCCAACAAATCAAATTATATAAAATCAAAATTGAAAATGGCTTTTACGAGATGCTGCTTTAAAATTAAGCAACCCGATTTGTCAATCACCCACACAGGGACATGAAGCGACTAACACTTATTTATTTATATTATTCTTGTGCATAAACAATGCTTCCCAACCACATCAGTCAGTTCTTCTTACACCGCTAGTGGGTGGTCAAGATGCTGTAACTTTACACTTTGTATCCAATTACAGAAAAAAAAATGGCTACTACCAACGCGAACATACTTCATCTCCCTGTGTTATCATTTACAGTTCGTGCCCGGTGTCTTGATGCTAAATTCAAACTGCGCATCCCGTTCTACGCAGACGATTTTCGAATTCCAGTTCATATTTAGCAGGATTAAGCTTAATATTCGACCAAATAATGCTAAACAAATGAAAGAAAGCAACAATATTTCAGTACCGTGACATAAATTACCGGTATATTGTTGTTTATTTACATTATTTCGCATTTTTAAGATTTGGGCCCCAAAAAAGGCTGCGCGAAGGACTCCCGACTGTAAATACACCTTTGCGGCCCCAAAGTTACAAACCGGCTCTACTCTTGTTGGAATTATTTTATTCGGAAACAAAACCAAAATGGTGGCCATCATTTTTTAAAAAAAAAAATAAAAAAAAAAAAAAAAAAGTACCCTTCAAAAACCCTTCAATTTTTTTCCCCTCTTCCAAGGTAAATTGGATTTTTACTTACCATCAGTTGGAAGAACAGGCGGCCACATATGACTCATTGAGGACATAGAACTCGACGGGGGTCGAAATGGAGAAACGGCGGGAGTTGCTGCATCGTCAAAACAACCACTCAGCAGTGACGAGTAACTCGGACCTACAAAATAAAAGTTTAAAGTGTTGAAACGCGTGATATTTCACTTTCAACATCAAATGTTGCAACATTTATTTTTTTATTTTCTTTAAACAAAAAAAAAAATACGTTTTAAATTTTTCATGCTTTTCGTCCGCTGATATCCATCACTCAATCCTCCCTATGGGAATACACCATTCATTGCCACCTACCCATCAACAAGATATGAAAACAATGGCTCCAGCAAAAGGTCATGTGTGCTGAGGCGTGATGATCTATGGACCTTTTACAGGATTAATTTCTTCACTATTTTGCCGATAGATGGAGTTCGGAAACAGACCCGGACGAGCTATAAGCGGTTCCTTGTGCGAACGGGCCTGATTTCGATTATGGTGATGTTTTTGTTACGTTCAGGTCACGTTTTTGGCACAAAACCAGCCCAGCGCAAGGCCTTGTGCGGGCGCACCGCTGTTCGGCCAGCCCTTGACACTACAGTTAGCGCCCGGTAACTTGATGCTAAATTCAGACTACGCATCCCATACTGCGGGATTATTGCTTTTGTTGGTAAATACACTCAACCCTCGTTATACGGCCACTCTTTATACGGCATTTCGCTATAACGGCCTTAGGAAAGTATGGCACTTTTCGAGTTACAGCCCACAATGTTTCGTAGATACGGCCAAAAATCAGGAAATTCCGTAACGAATCAAGGGGAATTGCCCCTGATTCGTTATACAGCATTTTGCTTTACAGCCAACTTTTCCAGAACCTATCCAGGCCGTAAAGCAAGGATTGAGTGTACTCTGAATTTTCCCTGCTTTAGTAGCGTTAAGCCTTGTAAATGACGCCCAACACTGATAAAACAACAAGGTGTTTACGGGAACCAAATGCGCAGAACGCAATGCGCAGTTTGAATTTAGCACCAAGATACCGGGCGCAAACTATAGGTGCCGCCACTTCACCTCGAGCCAAATCAAGACTCCACACATGGTACGAGGGATATTTTCTAGAAAACTAGTGTGACAAGTTTTTTACTACCGAATAAAAAGGTAATTAAACCTTAATCGAAGGGCGCGTCAGAATAGCTTCGAAGAAAAACTCAAATCGAGTGAGAATTTGCATCGAAATCCAATAAATTCCAAGATATATTAACTTTGAAAGAAGAAAACAGCAAAGCAATTCAGTCAAACTACAAAATTCCACTACAACCGACAACAAGTAATCGCACAAAACACGCGAGGACAATGCGGCCAAATGCACTTGATAAATTCACTCGGAATGGGGCACAGCTACCGGAGTTGCCGCAACCATTTATTCTCAACTTGTGCATCAAGACGAGGCAGCAATTGTTCCGGCGCCATGCAGTCTGCAGCCCACCATGAGCATCCGATCAATGATCGAAGAAAAGCCGCAATCGTCAATAGACAGGACTGCACTTTGGTCATGCTTGCCTAGGCCATCTTCCGACATATCTATCGACAGGGGAAAATGCTTCAGTTCAAAATTTTTTATTCCCACAAATCAATCGATAGAGGCCGAGGCTTATTTCGTACAATTGTGGAGAAAAAAACTATCGCCTCTTTCCATTGTGAGCGTGGCTTAAGCAGTGCTGGATTAACCCATGTAGAGGCCCTTAGGTCGTCGAAATCTCGGGGCTCCCTTTGCACTTTGTAAATTATATCCTAATACGTTTTGAACAACAAAATCTTGATAAACCAATTTTATTAAACAAAACAAATATTGATATTTTCAAAAATTATTGTACGATTGCAATGCTGGCGCTGTTTTATCAGAACCGGCAATGTTCTCTTTCCTTTTCAAATTCAATATTATTTTGATCCCTGGTCACGGGGCCCCTAAAAGGCGTGGGGCCCATAGGGCGGTGCCTACTTGGCCTAATAAGTAATCCAGCACTGGGCTTAAAAGCGACAATTTTTTGGACCACGATTGTACCTCTTACAGAGGCCAAGGCCAGTTTTGTACCTCTTAGACAAAGATGGATAAACAACTAGAATTCCCAGCAAACAATCCATCCAAATACTGACCAGCCCCAATGCTACTTAACTTCTGTGTGCTAATGGGAACAAGTAATAGGTAAAAGTACGAAAAGCATTAAGTGCTTTCACTGGTTGTGCACAAGCAGGCCCTGTGAGGGAATACTAGCGGGGCTACTAAGGCGTGTTTCATAAATATAAAGCCACCTGCAAGAATTGGCTTCCCAGTAAAACAATTAAAACCATCACAAAACCGTTTGTTGCACATGAACAGTTATTAAATTTTACAACAATTCAGAACTCGAATAACTACTGGTCACAATTAAAAAGCAAATTTTTGCCGATGTCGGTTTTTTTGGCCCCAGACTGAAATCCGGCGCTCAGAGGAGCCCCGCACTTTCAAATAACCCAAGAGGGCATTCAAAAAGTCCCCCGAAATAATAACTTTTTCCCGAGGCCCCACAAAACCTCCAGCCGGCCTCGTTTTGGGTGGTACTAGTCCTGAGCAAGCGGTAAAGTGGGTCAAAAACACTTTTCTCCATATTCACTTTTCGTCAAAATGACATCATTTCCTGCATTGAAACCCACAAAGCGAGAAAAGCAGCTAAGTGAAAAGATTATAAGCGCGTCTAATGTTCAGAAGTGTCCTGATTTCCTGCCTGCAGCAGGTTATTATCTGTCAGACCAGAAATCCAAATGGCACCCCGACTGAATTTTCTCGATTACTATACTTAAATTTTAACTAGCGGCTTTTGTATTTGTTCAACTTAACACAGCCACGACTCAGAATGCCTGTCCACTGTACCATTCTAGGACTAGTTCCAATGGGAACAGGTGAACACAACAAAACTGTCAGCAGGATTGTTAAACATCAGCAACATTCAATTACACCAGAGAAAGTGAAAAATGTGTTGACATCGATTCCAATTTCGATCGGATAACCCGCTACCTTCTAGCCACTAATCCTAGAGCTCTGCCAAAACAAAGATCCAGAGAATTTACAGAAAATACATTTATCTAGGCAATAAATAACAATAATGATGACTAGCAGGTCCGCTCATCTTATCGGATGACCAATTCTTTGTAAAACAAATTTCTAAAAGTTGGCTTATAAAAATTAATAGATTTCCATCACTTATCGCATACCGGTACGCATACCACAATTTGGAAGCCTCTGATTTAGAATATTTTTCTCCATATTGCGAATTACTCAACAAATTTATAGCCCAAGTCAAACACCGATCCAGATAACTTTTATCCTGAAGTAAAAATTATCTGCACTCTATTTGCACATAAGCACAGTACATACACTCCGTTGATCTACGCGATGATTTATTAAACGAAGCGTCGAGGTTGCCAGATTCCAGTTTGAACCCAGATCCCCCGATTGAGTTACCCGGGACTCCAACACAAACTGTGCCGGCTTAACAATTAGGGGCCCCCTTTGCACTTTGCAAATTACATCCTAATACATTTTGAACAACAAAATCTTGATAAACCAATTTTATTAAACAAAACAAACATTGATATTTTCAAAAATTATTCTACGATTGCGATGCCGGCAAACTTCTCTTTCAAAATCAAATTCAATATTATTTTGATCCCTTGGCGTGGGGCCCATAGGCCGGTGCCTACTTGGCCTAATGGGTAATCCCGCACCGAGGCACCTTTTAACCTTTTAACAGCCCTGCGTCAACGCATCAAAATATATCAATTTGATATTAAACGAAAATTACTATCAAGTTTTCTTAATTTGTGAGGAAACTTAAAAACGTATGCGCCATACCTGCAGAAACGGACAAAGAACTCGACGCACAGCGGCCGTGATATGCCGAGTAGAGCGAGTCGAGTCCCGCCGTGGAAGCCGAGGTGGCTGCGGGCAGCGACGACGGCGGGATGGGAACGGCGCGATGGCTCAAACCGCTCGCCGACGACGCGCTCAAGTAACCGGCGCCCGATGCCAGCAGTGCCGCCGATGTGACGAGTCGGCCGCGGTCCAAAGCGTAATCGGGACGGGGATCCATAGACTGGTTTACGACGGTGAACGATGTTTCACGGCGAACCTCATTGAATAGGCCTAAATATAAATATAAATTAAATAAAATCAAAAACAAATTTTTCTATTTATTTTTTCGTCATTTCTAGAAATATCTCGGTTGGAAGCGCCGTTGTTATGATTATAGGAAAAAAGCGACATAAAATTCGTTTTAACAACCCCAGTTTGTATAGAAAAGCGAGGGCATTGACTTGACAATTTAACAACCCCTAACGTGAATAATCACGCCATAAAGACAAGAGAAACAATACAGAAAAGTTTTTTTAAAAAATCAAATCCCTCCTCCATTTTTTAAGAGTAGCAAAAAATGACCTAAAAATCATTTCCGTTCAATTTCACCGCCAGTCTACGCATTGTAATCAAACCGCCATAGGAATAACATGGGAGGCGAATTAGGGCTAAGCCAACATGTGCAGAAAAACGAGAAAAACACGCCATACACTCATTAAAAAATCATTAGACCGCTCAGGAAGTGAACTACCTTTATTCTGACTATTTATTTAAGATATTTCAATAAAATTTTTAAAAAAATATTTTTTTTTTGACATCTCGTACTACGATTGCGGTTTTACGGTCGCCGAGAATTCATGCCGTGATCGATCGAGTTGGTGCGGGGAGACGTGCGGCGATTGCCGTGCTTCGAGTGAGCGTACTTTTTGGAGAGTAAAATTTCATACTTTATTTTAGGCGGAAATGGAAACCCCAATCTCGAATTCTTGTTCATCGGTAATGAAATCTTCCCATTGAGTTTCGCACACGTGCAGAGTAATTAAATTACAGACAGAAATTTCCCTTGTCTGTAGCCATCATTTTGTGAGTGTTGGCATCGGGTTTGCTGCTTTGAAATTTCGCATTTGTTTTCAGTCTTGTGCACATGTCCTTGACCTTGACCGCTATTCACTTCCCCTTGTTCTCTCTGATCCCCTATTCGCAGCCCCTTTTACCTACTGCGACTGCGTCACCAAAATGCCGCTAACGGAAAATCAATACACGAAAAAATAGTTCCGAAAAGAAATACAATTGTTTCGACGGTGCGCGCTGAAATTTCATGCCGGGAAATGTTCGCCTGTTGCGGCAGCGGCAAATCGCATTTCCCGTCGATGTAACAAAATAATTGAAAAAATTAAAAAAATTAAAAGTGAAAAAATTTTTTTACAGAAAAATAATTTAATTTCGTATTAAAAGAAAAGATAATAAATGGTTCGCGCGAACCCCCTGTTAATCAGAAAAAAATACTCGATTTCCCCCCTAAAAACTATGTTTAGGCCTAAAAA
>JAQIXU010000740.1:0-25627 GCA_034701245.1 Strigamia transsilvanica | reverse complement strand
CTGTATAACGAATCAGGGGCAATTCCCCCTGATTCGTTATGGAATTTCCCGATTTTTGGCCGTATATCGAAAATATTTGGCCGCAAATCGAAATTTAGCCATAATGGCACAAGGCTGTTATGGCGAAACGCCGTATAAAGAGCGGCCGTATAACGAGGGTTGAGTGTATTTTATTCTTCCATTCTTTTCAATGTGTGGGAAGACTTTTCTTAAGGACCAAGCCTTGCTTTCAAACTCACAGAAAGCCTAGTTAAGGTGGGTGACAGATTCTTTTGCCATAGGAGCAGTAGGTATCTAGATCAGCAAGGGCGGAGAAACTCCTTTCAAGCCAAAGAGCAAGTTCGAATAACTATTTTATTGCATAATATTTAAAAGCCGAACAAATCGAATTAGCCAGACTCATGGTGGTCCAAGTTAGCTTAATTGGTATTCGGGTTAAACGACCTAAAATGACAATACATATTTATATTTGTGTTAGTTACTTTTCAGAATAAAACCAGTTGTAACTATGAACAGCTGCTGCATTGGAAAAGTCATTTAGTCTGGTTTTAGAATGCATACTTAACTTGGCCAGCTTTTCTGGTGCGCATGCGCACTGCGATTGAAAACAAACTAAATTAACTGCCATTTTTTTTTAATTAGATCGAGACAAGCAGCTTAAATATGTTGTTTAAAATGCTGTTTAGTCTAAATAATTTTTTTGATGCAGCAGCATTTTTATGACATTACCTTTGTCCAAATTCTACAAAGGACTAAAAATAAAAAGCGCGTGTTTAATTTATTAGCAGAAACTTAATGAAAGTATATCAGTTATAAATCTCATAGGAAATCTGTACACACGGTGTATTGACACCACTAGAAAAGCCATCTTTATGGCATTGTTAGCTACAAGAATGTACAGTATTTAAGAGGATAGCTGCATTCTGGTGCGAATACACCACAGTACGTTCAAAAAGTCATTTAAATCTGATTCTGTATAGCAGACAACCTATGAGTATATGGCTGAGCGGCTCTGATAGTGGCCACTGTACATGCTCGATCGTAAAGTGCTGTGTCCACAGCATCTGACCATTCCTGGCCATTGGTCAAAAGTGTCACACCAACACACGCTGATTTACAGATGTTTTCATATTGTGTTTGGTTATTATCGTATGTAGCTTTATTATCTTTTATTACATGGTACCTTATGTCACCATGACTATACGTCTACACCATCTGCAGCAGTCACTGGAATTGAATAACAACTCCTACATCAGTACGTAGTCCTAAAGCTAACAACTTTGGCTGACTTGGTCGACCACAAAACTGTGGCTATGGGCTCTCCTGTTCAGTTTTCATATGAAGCTGTAATTCGATTGTTGAAATAAAATATTTCAAGTCTACATACTTTTTACCAAAAAAATTAATGACATTCTGTAATGTCTGTCTCCTGTCTAAATCTGACAGCCTGGTGGGAAAACTGCTGAAATCTCTGGTTAAAAGTAAGGGGGCGGGTGGTCTGGCAAGTTGACCAATGGTGCTGGCGTCTCCTAAGCTTGTTGCATTACTTTTTTGTCAACTTGCACTTACTGTACGTCGCATTTTTAAGGGCATGCCACTAAAAATCTGACAAGAGTAATAGGAAAAAAATTTAAAAATGGTATTTTCATTATTTGTGGCATTAGTGACATAACTTATTACTAAAAGTGCAATTGGTTGTTGTTTTTTTATTTATTATTTTTTATACTAAAGATGATAAATTGGATATATTCAAATATAATAATTCCAAAAAGTCAGCTTAATGATATTTTCAGCTTTAATAGTAGGCGCATTCATAAAGTCAATTAAACTTGTTTAAATTTTCTAAACCAGTCTAAACGTAAGATTTTACATGTTAAATTTGACATTTAGACTGGTTTAAAAAAAATATAGACAAGTTTAAATGACTTTACGGATCCGCCTACTGATTTCTTGGTGCCAGTAAATGTGTATTTACAGGGCAGTTATATACATTTGCCCTGTGGTTATATTTTCATTTATTAGTGATTTGTTCTAAAAAAAATCATTCAAAAATTTCCAATTAGTAAAAAAAGAAATCTCACTTTGAAAGGCATGGTTCAGTTAATAAGGGGATGCATTTATTTGAAAATTTAGCCAAATTTTTTAAAACGTGCCAAATTCACATTTAGTGGGAAAATTTAAAATTTTTGTCAATACGGTATTTTGTCAGACCTAAATCTGATGGTTTATTTTTTTTCAGTTTTTATGGTTCTTATTCCATTAACAATCTAAAAGATGCATCACTAGATGGCGCTTAGGGACTGCGAGCACGTTTCCTGTAGATACTTTTTTGTACTCCCCATACCAGTGCTAGTGCAGTAAAATGTTGGTCAATAACTTTAAGATGGTTAGAAAAGAGAATTTTGTTGTTGTTGTTGAATATTTATGTTTAGAGTTATTTTTTTAAATCAGTAATTGGTATAAAATGAAGTGAAAAGTTGGAGGAAATATGGTTGGAAAAAAGCTGAAATTGTGCAGTAAGTGATTTACAAGAAGGAAATATATTTATATGACTTCTGCACAGTTGGTGAGTGCTTTTAAAGTAGAAAACTCATTTCAAATTCTACCATTAGAGGGCATCCACTACACCAGACTAAATTCAAAATGCTGTGGAGAAAAGGAATACAATTAGAGCTGGCCATAAATATTCCAAGAAAATTTTTTATTTCTTCATTTATGACATTAAAAATAATAATAATGTTGAAAAAAAATTGCTTAGACAAAAGCTGATTGCTCCAATTTGGAATGATAATTAGAGAGTCAGAAACATGTCATCATAAACAACAATGTGAGACATTCCACCTGCTCCTTCCTTCCTGTAATTTTTGCACTCATAAATTACTGCTGGTACCATTTGACCCCTCAACTACTATAAATACACACAGCCATTTAAGGAGCACACTTTTATTAGTTGAAATTCCACCATCAAGTTATCACTTTAATAACTTTTGTGCTAGGTGAAAGCAATCTTGACATTCTTATCAAGAGTTAAAAATAGATCCAGATTTCAAGGCACCATTCAAACCGATTATAAACAATGAGGAACACTTTTCCTTCACTTTGGTTGAGAAATTGCTTTTCTGCAATAAATAACTCATGTAAACCACAATTAAATTTCATCTTCTAAGCATAAGGTGTACTTCAGGTGCATTGATTGATTAATTTTTTGCTACTTAACTAACAGTTGAAACAGATGTAGAAAATTATCCCAGATTACTACTACAACTACAACAACAAGAAGCAACAACAACACACTCAAGGGAGAACCTATGCCTGTTCTTAATTAGCCTACTTGTTGCTTTGTTCCTGGATTAAAGAGGGTTTTCAAGAGCAATTTGCAACCACTTGTCAATTTTCCTCTTCATTCTTCCAAGAGCTCTTTTTATGCCTTTGTCAGAAGAATTGTGCAAATAAATTGGCAAGGATGTTTGAGTCTTATTTATTTGCTTGCTGATAAGAAGGATGAATGCCATTTAATAAGATTATTGCAGCAGGCTTCTTTGGTAAAAGTTTTTTTTCTTTTTTCCCAAAGGGAACAGAAATCAATAGATTGTGATTTTTATTGAGTGCTTTTCCTGTGTGCTACAGTCAGCTTGTATCGATTATACTAAGGAGTTTCATGCAACAGACTATAACTATATTTGTATTAGAATCTAACGGAAAATAGCTTAACATTTTAACACAAAACGTGAGATCTTAGATTATTTTTTAGTTTAATCACAGCAGAATGAACTTGATGGTCCAAACTGACACTAGAGTGCGCAGCAAACAAATTTCTGATGTTTCAAGTTCGTATTTGAACTTTTGGTTGATCGAATATACGGATCGATTCGTCTCGATGTAACGAATCTAGCAAGGTGTAGTTTTTAAAGTTTGCTTTAGTAGTTTGGGAGATATCGCGTGTAGAACTGTTGAAGCGGTAAATCATCAAATCAGGCGCCATTTGCATTAATCTTTACCTTTTAAATTCACACCAGTCTAGAGAGGATTTTAACCGTTGCACATGCGCAGTTTGAACAATTTATTTATTTGCAAATAATTTAATCCAAAAAATGGATTATAATCTGTTGCATGAAACCCTTTAAGATTTACAACCACTTGACTGTGTATGATGAAAAAAAGTGTTTTTCTGTCCGGGTTGTTTGGTGACATTTGGTGCGAGATGAAATTGAATTACTAGTGCATAATTTAGCTGGGGTTTCTTGATGGTCTTCTCACTTAATCCAATTTGGAGAGTACATCAGAGAGGAAGAGAGAGTTGGCATCATTGGTTTCCAAGTTTTATGTCGCCATTTAATGATCGTAACTTATCCCTATGTGGGGAGGAGAATCATGTAACAAGCTGTGGTGAGTGATGTCCCCTGATGAATCCGCTTGTGAGATCACCCACCACATCCGTTCTCGTTAATTGGGCTTAGTGTGCAGTTATCAGACATAAAATTGACAGCATGAGACTAAGATCAGGGCTAGGCACTAATTATCACATGTTTACATGGAATTGGAGTTGACGTTCATGTCGTTTTGATTAAATGCTATTTGGGGAGAGAAAACAAAACAATAGTTTGTCAAATCGATTAATTGAATGGTTGGTTTCGATTATTTGAGTTCTGTGAATGCATTCGAGAAATCAATTAAGTTAGATTGCTTTGTGTGATTTGTCAGAAATGTAAACTACAAATGTTGTTTCAATGCTTATTGATTGAAATTAATTTAAAATTATGCTTTTAAAATTTATGTGCATATGTGCACTGAAAACTTAAGGCATATTAAAACGGATGCCTCCAACAACAAATTATGTAAGACTTACCATGTACACTTGCTATCTGTCCAAATGTGGGATAAGTAATGACAAAACATTTTTCACTTTTTCTGTTAACAAGAAAGTTTAAATTTATTTCGGAAATAGCGCTTTCCGGTCATTCCAACAGTAAGCGCATTCTTAAAGTCATTTCAACTTGTTTACATTTTATAAACCAGTCTAAACGTGAAATTGTACATGTTAAATTTTACAATTTTATAGGCGGTATTTGCCAAGTAATTCAGGCTAAACACCATTTTAACTGCTCGATCTAACTGGAAAAATGGCGGCCAATTTAGTCCGTGTTCAGTCGCAGTGGGCATGCGCACGACATTTAAACAACAATGCAGCTAGCCTTTACCGTACTGCAAAATGAACAGTAGAACCCCGATTATCCGAACAGCGGTGGTCTCCGCATACCACTTACTGTATGTCAGTCTGGAAGCAAAGAAAACTTGTTGATTTAAACTTTTGTAGAATACATACAGTAGGGACATTCATAAAGTCATTTAAACTTGTTTAAATTTTTTAAACCAGTCTAAACGTAAGATTTTACATGTTAAATTTGACATTTAGACTGGTTTAAAACATGTAAACAAGTTTAAACAACTTCATGTTGTATGTATGTAATAAAATACAGTAATCTGTACTTTTTTCCATATATGCTTACATAAACTTGTAATGTTCGATTTTGCGAACAAATCGGATTTATGAACACCCATGTCCCCCAATTAGTTCGAAGTCTGTCAAGAATCTGTTAGTGATTCTAGCAATATAGTAGTGCAAAGCCAGCTATTGATCAAATATCTACAAAGCTGCCTAAGCAAAAAGTCTATTCCTGACAAATGGTGCGTCTGAGAGGAAGTTATTGATGTTGCTGAACTTTCCCCCCTAGAGATGGCTATATTCCACTGCTCCTACGATGTCTTTATAAACCATTGAGGCTGCGGAATGAGTTACTGCGCTTCAACTGCGTCCTGCGAACGGCTGTAAAGTAATTTTTTGATTAAAAATGTCAGTTCCCCTGACCGGATCCGATTTACGCCGAGTCTTGTGGTTTATTGACGCGTGATTTTGACGCATGGTTTCAATCGGAAATGAATTTCCACGGCGAATTTCTGCAATTTTTGAGGCAAATTAAGTGATGCACATGACCGAAAATAAACTGGAAAAATGTGCACGACCGCACGACTGGGGGGAAGTGGAAAACATGTTTGTGCTTTTTAAGTGTCACAATCGTGCTTGCCGTTGCCAGTCTGGGTGTCGTTTGCAATTGTTTATGATCCAACGTCGTCAAGGTGCCAAGGATGCAGCTACACCGCTGGTTCCACGTGTGCAAACGACATTTAGCGATGTTTTGGGGTGAAGCCGAACCGAATCCGCGCTGCGGTTTGATGAACCATTTTTCTTCTTGTTAGTAATTTGTGTTTGAAAGGCCAAGGTTGACCAGTAGTAGGGTTATTAAGCTTAAAGGGAACGGTTTGTTGGATTGGATGTACGCCTTCTTCAATTTTGCTCCGCGTTCGCCGAGTAATTAAGTGCGCGTTTGAAAAGTTCATTTTCATCGATCATTTCGATGGGTGGGAGACATTTTGGGTGCTAGTTGTGATTGATAATGGTTTCGGGCTGCGAGTGTATCTTTTGGCTGGTTTCTTTAGTAATGACAGTCAATGACAAGCAGAGAAAGAAAGATAAGTGATCAAGATCTTTTTTTTATTGCTTTAAAATCTAAATAAAGCGTGTTGTACGCGCTAAAATCTAAAATTATAATTTTATATTTGTTCTAGAATTAGTTTTTTGTGGGACAGTTTAGGATTTGTGTCAGCTTTAATTGGTTGGTTTCTTTTTGGGTTTGAAAAAATTCGTAAATAAATTGTTTTGGCCCACAGAGGGCATGTTTCTAAACTTAAAAATATTTTGGCTTAAAATGCGTTTTTTTTGCTATAAATGTTTTTTTTTTTACTTAGAAATGCATTAGTTTTGCTTAGAAATTTCTTATTTTAGCTTAGAAATTTGTTATTTTAGCTTAGAAATTTATTATTTTAGCTTAGAAATTTATTATTTTAGCTTAGAAATGCATTTTCAGACTTAGAAATCCATTTTCAGACTTTGAAATGCATTTTTTTTAACTTAGAAATGCATGGTTTTTGTTCAGAAATGCATGATTTTTGCTTAGAAATGCATTTTTTTAAACTTCAGAAATGCATGGTTTTTGTTCAGAAATGCATGGTTTTTGTTCAGAAATGCATGATTTTTGCTTAGAAATGTATTTTTTTAAACTTCGAAATGATTTTTTTAAAACTTAGAAATGAATTTTTTTTGTTTAGAAATACATTTTTTTGTCTAGAAATACATTTTTTGCCTAGAAATGCATTACTTTTGCTTAGAAATTCATTATTTTAGCTTAGAAATTCATTATTTTAGCTTAGACATGCAGTATTTTAGCTTTGAAATGCATTATTTTAGCTTAGAAATGCATTACTTTAGTTTAGAAATGCATTATTTTAGCTTAGAAATGCATTATTTTTGCTTAGAAATGAATGTTCAGACCTAGAAATGCATTTTTCAAACGTAGAAATGAATTTTTAATTTAGAAATACATTTTTTGCCTAGTCTTGCTTCGAAATGAATATTTTGTTTTTAATAAGCCGCTTATTGAACAATTAACATAAAGTGCATGTGTGTATAAATGCACATTGCACATACTTTGCAAGCTTAATTTTCCGATTTCACTTCTTCTGCCAACTCTATTTAAATTCAATTTGATGAGCGAATCTAATGCGCTAACAAGTTCAGCCTGGCGCATCTGCAAGTTGATGGCATTCAAACGCCGCTATGTTAATTCCAACTTCCTACATCGACATCCACTCGTCTGACCATCGCATTTCATTGTGTATTCCAGGAACCCGAAACCAACTCAAGTTGGTCAGCAGCAATTTTTTTCCTCCCTTTATCCTTGTAATAATTTAGCCAATATGAGAATTTTATTCAAATTCTTCGCTATATTTAGCAGGTAATCAGCATACGAATGGATAGTTTGTGGTCAGCATGTGACCCAACGTCCTTGATGCAGCCCTCGTTTTGAGAAATGTCTCTCTCCACGTTGATAGATCAGTGTGACAATGCTCGAAGTCGAGTGTCACTTTCCGCACCAACATTTGGGCACAAAAGTTGAACTGCTCAAACAACAGCCACAAGCATTTTCACTTGCACTTGTGAACTTTTGGGTTTTGTTTTAGGCCTATTCGCTGCACTTTTTCTCCCTTTCATGACTCATGCACTTTTTTACTTCTTTTCTTTCGTTTCCCCCTCGGGAAAAAGGGGCAGGAACTCACCTGAGGATTGAGTGGGTCATTTAGACTGACCTGTGGTCAGATACTTGTGGAAGATTTTTGTGGAGAGAAAAATTTTTGAAAAACAAATTCAAATTTTTATGTGATTTTTAAAAAAAATTATTTTCGTTAATTTTGTTTTTGGAAATTAATATTAATCGAGTTTGTTTGTATTCAAGGTCGATTTTTCTCTTTCAAGGTTTATTGCTCTAACAAGACAGTAAAGTGACAGGCCAACCTTGGATTTATTAATACACTTCCACATGTCAACATTTGTTTCCATTTTCGAATAAAAACGCATCAATTTTCCAATCAATCAATGAAAAACAATCAAACTTATCATTGAAAAATGTCCCTCGGTTCATTTCCGACCCGTCAACCCCATAAAGAAAATTTTTTATTTTTTAAGCAAAAAAAATAAAAAAAAATTCAAGAATTTTTCATCCCCAAACCTTTTAATCTCAAATATCAACCCATTCTTTACCCCTCAAAAAATATAGGACAACCGGAAATTGGCTGTTTACGATTGAAAAACGTGTAGCAAAAACCCAAAAAAAAAACCACGTGACATCAGCCACCCGCCGCCACCTAGCGCCAAACCGCGCAACCGCAAACAAAACCAAAACAAACAAAACAAAACTCAGAAAGCGATCCGCCGCCGAAAACCAACCCCAAACCCCCACAAAACCCTTTGTCCCAAAAACCAAGTTATTAAATTCCAAAACGCTCTCCGATCGCCGGGGCAAAAGTCAAGATCACGACGCATGCGCGCACATGTGCGAGCGAGAAAGAGGCAGTCACGAGGCATGAGGATCAGGATTCAGAAGCGTGTAGCATTAGTCGTCTGGGCGTGTGTTCTCGCGGACCCCCTTGTTCCCAACTCACCGTCACCGTCACCATGAGCCAGATCGAGACGGGGATTGGGCCATGACACCCCGCGAATTAAACCATGGACCCGAACTGGCTTTTTACTTTGCTCTGCACTTTGTTTTCGCTCTTGTTTTTGGCGGCGAGGGACTCGTGCGATGCGCTCAAGGAACTCACGGTCGGCTACTTGACAAATGTGAACGGTAAAAACTTGAAGAGGCAGGGGCTGGTCATCTCAGGTGCCATGACATATGCTGTGGATAAAATAAATAACTCGACGCTCCTGCCCAACCATCGGCTGCGCTTCGTCTGGAATGACACGCAGGGGGAAGCGGTGCCGGGCGCCAAGGCGCTCACTTGGATGTGGAGGGATGAAGGTGCCGTGGCTTTTTTTGGACCTGAGGACTCGTGTCACTGCGAGGCGACCATGGCAGCTGCTTGGAAACTGCCAATGATTTCGTATGTAGGTATTTTTTTTTTGTGGTTTTTATGCTTGGGATGGTTTTTTGGGTTTAACTGTGGCGGCACCTTTAACCTGCGTTTTTGGATCTTTGATAAGTGGACTTTGGAGTTTGATAGGATTTTTTTTTTTTTTTTTTTTTTGCAGATATGAAAATAAATTTTTTTTGAGGGATTTTAGTCGGATTGAGACTATGATGAAAAGTATTTTTTTTTTTTTTTTTTAAATTAATTTATTTAATTTGGGTCATTGGTTTCATTTAGTGTGAAAGTGAGTGTTGCTTAAATTCGTATATCAAGTAGGTTACTGGGATGGAATATGGGAAGAATAATAGGATATAATGAGAACAGATTTTTTTTTTTTTTTTTTTTTTTTGTTTTTATTTTTTATTTTTTTTTTTTGTGGATGTTTAACGGCCATTTTGTATTTGAAAAACAAAAGTGAACTTTGGAATTTCAGCCATCTGCTTTGTCGTGTTAAAGGCAGGAAGTCAGGGGTTAATTAGCATTTTATTATAATTTTTATTTTTATTTTTTATTTTTTATTTTTTTAAAAAAAATTTAATTTATGGTAAAATGTTATTTTGTTTTTGTGTTTACAAAAATAGTCGCGTTGAAGTTGGCAAACCGATTGAATTTGGTGTCCAGATTCGGGTTACGTAACTAACTTAGTAGGCTAAGATTGTCTTTGGATTAAATTTCAAAATGAAAAGTTTATGGATTTGAAATGTTAACTACATGTTTGACCTTACATTTTTAAGAAACAGGAATTTTTCTAGGATTTTTTCTTTTTCAAGAAAAAAATTGTTTTTGTTTTTTAATTTAAAAAAAAAAAATTTTTCCAAAAAAATTTTTTTTATTTCAAAAAATTGAATTTTTATCTATTCTTTTCTAAAAAAATTCCAAGAATTTTCTATACAGTGTTTTATTGAGTGGTTTTATTCAATCAAAAGGATAGTGGAAAAGTTTGGCCACGGTTCGTTGAACTTTTTCAGTGCACTTTCTACACGAGATATAAATTGCATTTTCTCTCTTCGGTTTCTTAATTTCCTTTTGTAAAGTGAAGAGTAAATAAAATCCGTGAACGGGATTAAATATTTATACCGGTTACTAACAAATTACGGATCATGTTGCCAACCCAAGTCAACTCATGAATTAATTATCCTTACCTATACAAACTCATTTCTGAGAATCTCACAAGAATGGCGCCGAAAATGAGCAACAGACAAAACAAAAACAAAACGTAAACAAATGGAATTTGAACATTTCATCAATCGGGACAGACACAATAAGAATTTCAATGGTTTTTCATTTTTTTAAAATTTTTTTACTCTTGTTTCGTGTTGTCCATAGTTGAAAAATATCGATTAAATGGTAGGTATGAAAACAAAATCAGTAAATAGAAGAATGAGTGGTAGCTATGGATACTGACACAAATTCAAACAAAAACATTTGCACTTCCCAGCCGGAATTTGAAACAAGCAATTTCTTGCCACAAAAGCCGCGTGAAATTGGATTTCGTTGAAGATTGGAGGAGAAATTAAATGATTAAAGGCAAAGTGATATGCCAATAGTCGGGCCATGAACCTGAAAGCAGATGCCAAAGGCATTACATGTGATCCTTGTAATTTGGGTTTGAAATGAGCCAAACTCTTTAATCAGTGGATAACAAAAGATGTCAGCATTCGCGTTGAAATATGAAACAATTTAATGGGCACATCTCAGCTGTTGAGTTAGTTAGTTGTCTGTGTGATGAGTTAAAAATAGCAGCTAATTGCTCTTGCTGTATATATTTTCGCTAGATAAGGATAACAACATTTCAAATATTGAGTTTGCATTTGGAAAATTATTTGATTAAAAATATAAATTTAATGGAACAGAACTATTTCCGGTTTGACAGAGTGGTCCTAAAAAACTTGTTTGTTTGTAGCGAATAATTCGTCGTTTACAAAATTTGTTGTAACAAAAATTCGTTATATCGGGGTTCGACTGTATTGTTTTATTCAGTTCTATTAAATGAAATTCACTCTGCGTGTTATCTGAGTTTGGTGTCAACAAAACTCGAAATTTCAATTTTTTTTTAAAATTTTGTTTTCATTTCTTGCGTTTTGTTGAGTCATTTTTTCCGAGTAAATATTAGCTGATAGGTGTCAGTGGAAATTAAAAACGACGCAAAACAAATTTTTTTTTTGTTTTTTAAATTTATTTTTAAATTAAATAAAAATAAATTATTATTTTTTTTTTTTACTTAATTTAAAAAGAAGGGCACTTGTACACATTTGGTACAATTATGTGTGGCAGATGTTGTTCCCACGTGCCCCGATCGACGGAGCAATGGCTTCGAAGGCCTGTAGCTATGATGATTCATAGCCCGCCTACTTTAGAATAGGCAGACAGCATGGCAACAGAAATGGCCATGATCTAGTAGCCTAAACTGATTAAGGCCTACCTGTCATTAAATTTGAACAACAAAAAAGTTTTTGTTTTTTTTTATAAAAATTATTTAATTTTTCCTTCCGTTTTGTGTGTCTTCGTGTTAATTAATGCGAGTACGTGTGGCGATGTTGTTGTCACGTTTACTCAACTTTAATTTCGACATATGTATTCACAGTGCAACAATTTTCCTTTTTTATGGACAGAAATTTATTTATAACGTTGTGGTTTGCACAAGTATTGAGCAATAAAAGCAATCCACGGCGGGAAAAAAAGCAAACAAAGTAATTTGGCGGGTGGAGATGGGGAAAATCACGTGTCGCAGGTGCTTTTTATTGTTTTAAAGTTGGTTTTTAAGTTTCGAATCCAAATTTATTTATTATTTTTTAATTCGATGTATTTTCCACGGTTTTTAATTGGTTTTTCACTTTTCTGACATTTCTTTTATTTAATCACCCAATTACTGAGCAATAAATATGAAAAATGTCAGAAGTTTTTAATTGGAAAAGCATCGAGTGAACTCGTGGCATTCTGCTCTTTTTATCTATTCTTAGGCCTAAGATTACCAGACTTTTGCAGCTTAACTCCACTAAAATGTTATCAAGTGGTTTACAGCTGCCTTTTGGCCTATTAGAATGACTATAAAACGGCGCATCTAGCACGATTTTTTTTATTTTTTGATTGATTAATTGCAAATAAAGATTGGAAACTCGTGAATAAGCATTAAAAAATGATGTAATTTTCCTGCACTCTTAAAATAGGAATTTTCTGAATCATTAAATGCCCTTGTTGTTGGTATAATTGGCAGAGAGAGGTGGAGCTGAAATTTTTCAATTTTTTATTTTTTTAGTAAAGAATTAAACTGCTAACCCATTAAGTGATATTAAATTTTTCATGTGGAAAAGTTTCTGTTGTTTTTTTTTTATTTTAAATTTTAATAAAAGGAAATGAGGGGACGTTTTTTGAACTTGGTGTGCATGGAGATAAATTTGCATTCCAGTTAGTTGTTTCGATTATGGTTTAATTTGAATGCGCTGGTGATGACTTTGAAACAAGGTTCACATTCCTATGCAATGTTTTGTGGAGTGTGAAATATTCGAGTTGACAGTAATAAAATTGGCTATGTAACAGTTGGAGCTTTGGACTTAAGCCTAAAAGACATTTTTAAGTCAACATTTAAATTGGCAGACGGTCCATAGGTACAAAATTCGAATTTACTTGTAGGAAATTCTTTTCAAGTTGTTTTTTTTAAAAAAAAATTAAAATTTATTGCGATTTTTATTGTTCATGTGATGTTATTTTCGTCTGATTAGCATTGAATTTTCTGTAAGAACAAGAAACATTACTAGTTCTCTGTCTGGGACAAGGTTCAGCTTTCCAAGGTCTTTGGATTGATTTTGCAGGTGTGTCCCACATCTGGCACAAATATTATTCACATCATTCAGCTACTAATTATTACGTGACAATGCATATCAGCTTATAAAACCACTTTCACTTACTTTTTTTTTGTCTGGGTTTTCTACTTTAGTCGATTTAAATTTTAAAATTTTTTATTTATTTATTTTTCATTCCACTAAGTGACGTTTCATTGATTAGACAACAGGAAAAACCCATTGATTGCTTGAGATGAGTGGTAAAATAATATTACACCATTAAAAAAATAACACGTTCTGAATTTGAAAATAAAAATCAATTTTTCGTTGAGCTGCACTTCCAGTTTTCGCCCAAGTTTCCGGACTTAGTTTTCTATCTCCGGTCGCTGATTTATTGTAGCAAAGCTGGATTTCAACGCCATAAAGAAAATGGTAATTAGCGCATTAGATAAATGAAATTATGTCAAATAAAACTTTCTTTTTGGTTCAAAAACACGTTGTAATATATTACAATGCTATTGGTTTGGAAACGATAATATATTGAAAATGACTGGCAACAGTCGAAAGGCCTTTGGAGATTTTATTTGTCATTTAATCAAGAACCATGTCGGAATTTCTAATTTAGTCTCTCATATTGACATATTGGATTTAAGCAAAGGCATGATTATAAATTAATATATTTAGTTTGTCAATACCAAGGTTTATTGATTTGTATAACATCTTGAGGGCTTTGGGTTTGTGCAACAACCAAGAATAGTTTGATGGTTTGTTTTAGCTTTTGTTTACCTTCTAGCTATCCACCAAGGCATTGTACTAATGCAAATTTGAAGTATTGTGTGCACTTGCCTCATGGCCAGTTAGCTATTTATTATCTTTGATAGAATAGGCCTTGGTTCTTTTTTTCTGCTGCTAGATAAAACACTTGTGCTATTTTTAAATCATTTTTATAGTCTTTTTTGTTGCCTCATGTCCTTGACAGAAGAACCTAGTGGTTTATTTTTAGAATAGGTGTAGGGTGGATGGATAACAAAGTGTGTTTGCTAATGATAAGAACAATTGGTATACAATTTTAGGAAGTGATTTTAATTTCAGAAGGTGTGTGAATTAGATTTTAAATTCTTGACTGCTGGGAATGTGAATTTTAGCTGAAATATTTGTAGGGATTTAATAACCAGATGTATTTACATGTGGTAACATAATTTGACACCAGTCGATTGTGTCATTTAGCCAATAGTGGCTTGGGAAATGTCAAAGGGTGATCCTGGCTTGAATTATTCAAAGCCACTTCTTGTTCTGTGGACTGCAAAGATTCAAGTACATGGAAGGTTTTTTGAGCTGACAATTTACGACATTAAAATTCGACTTTAAATTCTATTCTAGGTTTGTATGTTTGTTTATTTCGCGTGTTTTAAATACAAGGAACAGGTGTAAAATCACTTTTAGCTATTTTTAAACCATCTGCATTGAATGTAATAGGATTTTAAAGCTAAAATTGATTGTTTACCAGATTTTTGGCATTAAAATGATGTCAAATTGTTGTGAAATGTGCCTAGGGTCTTTGAAACTTCCTCATACTTGTCATTTATGTTGCAATTTGTTTAAATGTTATAATTAGAATGGGCTTTATCAAAACTCCAGGAAAGGATTTATAGTGTTGCAATTCGAGAATGGATTTATTTGGTGGGGAAAAAAGTTGTCAAATTTCACAATAGATGAGACGAATTGATACAGTTTCAATGGATTTTATGGACATGCTATTGAGTAACATCAAGTGCGGATTTAGCAATGGTCAAGTGGGTGGCGTGACTAATGTTTTTAGCAATTAGGTCCTGCATAAGATTAGACTTGGATTAGTTCTGGAGTTAAACGTTAAAAATAAATGAATAAACAATTAAAAGTCTTAATTCCAGTTGAATTTAGCGACAGCTGTTTCATATTAAACCAGAAAATTTGACCAATCTTGGGTCAACGAACTGTGGAAAATTCTGCAGCAGAATATCAATATGGTGAATGACGAATGATAATTTTAGGTGCGACTTGTAAATCAATATTTTTTCATAAATGCTAATTATTAGGGTGATTTTGAAAGGTGAGGGGAAAAAATTGGATTTTTTCTTTTTAATATTTTTATTTTGTGAGTTCAAGTTAGGACTTTTGGATGACATGACATGAGGACATTGGCCTCTTTTGAAGGTGTTCTGTTGATTTTTCTGCAGCTTTTTGGAAATTAAATGCACTGCATGTCTCACTCAAGGTGAAGACAACTCAATTTTCAAGGCAAAATGATAAACTGCTGTTTATAATTTGTAAATATATGCAATTTGAAGCGGTTTGCCGCTCTAATGCATACATCACTTCATCAAGATTGTGTATAAATCTTCTTGGGGAATTTAAAAAAAAGATAAGTGACAAATTTTGGGGATGAAACTACATGAGTTATCGGATTTCATTAAAATTGCGAACTCCCAAAGTCGAATAAATTTGTTGTTTTTTCCCCTCCCTGAAATTTCTAATAAATTATACATTTTTTCATAAAAGGAAATTATTTTTTTTGTTGTTACTTATTATTTTTTTTTGAAAAGAAATTGCAGGAAATGACAACATTTGATCAATAAAAATGGTTGGTTTGACGTAATGGCGCTTTTAAAGGAAGGCAGAAAGAAAAATAGATTGTTTACATTGCATTTCCTCTTTTTTTAAAAATGTTATTTACCCAATGGAAACCAAACACTTTTAGAAGAAAGAAAAAAAAAAAAAAAACCTTTTCTTTTGATTATTTTTTTCTTCTAATTACGAGCAAAAAAAAATGATTTATCTCAGCTGGTATTGACACATTGAAACTGAAAGCGACGGGAAAATAACAATAACTTCAAATCTGACATCTGACATGTTTCTTTATTTGTAATTTAGAAATGTTCCGACCCCGAAGTATCGAAGAAAGGAATTTACTCAACTTTTGCACGCACATATCCAACAGATACTCAAGTAAGTATTATTCAAATTCTATAAAGACTGGAAACAGTCATTGAGTGCACTCCATGAAATACCCAAAATGGTACATAGTCCATATTATGTCTGTAGGATGTTTCAAGGATGTCTGAAGAAGTTGTTTGATGTGTGGAATTACTCCCTTTCCTCTGAAATGCATTTTGATTACATAAAATGTCTGTGCCATGAATATTGCGTTTTCGTTCTAGCCCCTGCAGCATGCCTCGCTTTTAACTTTAATTTTCAGCCAATTTAATCACATTGCACTCCTCCAGAAGAATATTAAGTTATTACTACACTGGTTTAAGATGATTGACATTCCCACTATAACTTATTAAATTTGGAAACTAGAAAAGTTAATCAAAGCTCAGATTAAGTCTTAATCCCATCAAAAGTTGCAACTAATTTCTAGAATTTAACTGTTCATTTGCAGCTTGAGTGACCTTGGATGTGGTAACTGCTAATGATATTATAAATCCAGATCTCTTTGCCTCGGAGTCTTATTCCCCATAACCAGCACTCGGTGAATTCTCTCCGGTGTACATAACTTAAGTCCCAGAGTGGTTAGGCGCAGGAAATGCGAGAGCTGCGGAACCCTCCAAAAGCATACGAATTTACACGACCCCAGTGGCTCCCTAAGTACTGCGTGTTGCCAATCGACAATGGCTTGTATCGAAGTGTTACTTAATATTTTTAAATATTTTTTTAGATCATTAATTAAATAAGTCTCTAAACTTTCAATGCAGTAACTTATTATGAAAGGATGTGGAGGAAATGAGCCATTTTTATTCTAGATCTCTGCTAGCCCTGAAAAGTGTAACCATAGTGTACCCAGGAGTGTTGGGAATTAGAATTTTCCTTCTCCATAATATATTGCAACCTGTAGGGCATCATCCACTGAAGAGTATAGTTGGTTTCATATGTTATATTTACAGTATGAAAGGAACGTTGCACTGAATTCCAAGGGTGCCTTTAGTTAATAGGCAGAATCTACAATGATAACATGAATAAAAAAATTATCAAAGTGAGCCTAATTCTGGGAGGATCGTGCATTCAAGCATGTGTTTTTTGACATGGATGTCGTATGTTATTTTGAATGCACGAAAACTAAAATCGGTATTTTTCCATTCGGAACTTTACAGTTAGTTGGCTGCACGCCACTCGACCGTGCCTCAACTCTGTTAAATTATTGCATTCATTCATAATCACAAGAAAACTGGGACAGCCATTAGCGATACAAAATTGCCCAAAATATTAGCCATGATGCACCGAATGGCGGAACCGGAAACAATCTCCCCGCGAACTTCCCTCAAATGCCGGAACCAGAACTGCCAACGTGTTTAGGTCGAAGTATGAACCAATACTCTTTGGTGTGAGCATTTTAACTCCATCGTGTTCTTAATAATTGATCGATTTTTAAAAACCGGGACATTTTTCCATCCCGAGAAAGTTTTTCGGGACACTGGGACGTCTGGTCACCCTGATATTCATAAGTGACTTCTTCTGTCAGAGATTTAATTTGTATTTCTTTTAATTTTTTTTTCAGATTACAAAATCAGTTATCAGTTTGCTCAATTATTACAAATGGAAGAAATTTTCAATCCTCTATGCAGAACTCGACAAATCGAAGAAACTGGCGCTCAGTTTGAATAAATTAGCCGTAGAAAACAATATGACGGTCAACCACATGGAAACATTTCCCAAAGTTACTACTTGCTGTGAACGAGGGGAAAAGTGTTGCGATAAACAACCTTTCGGTACAATTGTGGACAATACTTACCAAACCACAAGAAGTAAGCTTCCATCAGCTCTTTTCAACTTTAACTCGACTGGATACAAAAAAAATAACAATATTTTCTTTAAACTTTAATCAATAGAGCTTTTGTATGTTCGTCCCTTGATCTTGTCTTCAAAGACTGCCCTATCCACCATAAATTTCCTTATCTTGACTGGATTAATTCTCCTACAGACGGCTTCTTTCGGCTTGTGTCTTTATTCCATTCTGTTTGCAAACCGATTTAGTATTCACTATACGACAACAAAAATTCTTTTTATCTCTTTTTATGTTTTTTTTTTTTATTACTTGCGTGTAATCAAATTAAAAAAATATTAAAAAACCCGGGAAACAAGTACTAACATGAGGTTTTTTTTCGGATTTTTGTTTTTTTGTTGTGTTTTTATTTACATTTTTGTAGGTTGGGGATGAAATTGGTGTTGCACGTTTTTTGTGCACTGCTAATTTTAGATAGGAATTTTCTCTTTCACTCGGGGTTCGGATATTGAAGCGTGTCGTGTCGAGTAATCAGGTTTTTTCCCTCCTTAATGTTGCTTCTTCATGTGGTCCTTTTGAAATAAATTTAATTTAAAAAAATGTATCGAATTTCGTTGCAGTTGATAAATGATGGTGCAGTTACTGTGGTTGCCACTTATCTTGTTAACTGTCAAATTAAGTCTAATCGTAAATAATGCAGTTTTATTAATGCATCAAGATTTTTTTCTTGTTTCCCTTTTTCTTCTAATATAAATTTGATAAATTGAATTTCTAATTTTTTTTTCTAGTTTATATTTTTATTGGTGATTTCGAGGACTTAACATTTCTAATGACAACGCTACGGATGAAACGGCTTCTTGATAAAGGCGAATACATGGTCATATACATCGAGGAACCGTACAGCGAAACGAAAATGAGCGAATATTTATTACGTAAGCATCGGATTGTGATTTCTGCTTGATTAATCCTGCTAGAAATAATTTTCTTACGAAATAACAAGCACACAATGTTTTTTTGGGGCAGCAGAGGCCTCTGAATGATTTATCTAATCAATTTTTCACGTCCAAGGACCGTCCTTTCATAGCTGAACAAATTACCGCATTGGCGGATTCGATAAGGACTCAACACTCGAGCGTCGGGTTATGGTTGACAAAACACTTATTAAAATTTTGTCAACACAATTAAAAACAAAATCTCCGCTTTATGGCATTACTTGAGTCACGTTACCTCTAATCTGGCCTAGGCGTGTAGTTGACAGCGCAGAATCGAGTAGTGGCACTAAAGCTGACATCGGCAACTATTACTAGAATAAACTAACCAAATTTGTGTTTGCATTTCATTTTTCAAGCTCGAAGTGCGATTTAATGCGGCTGACTTTCTCGTTCTCGATGTGGAAATTAACTGGAATGTATTGAATTGCAGAAGGGACGAGTTTCAGTAAGACGATCGATCAACGGTTATCCGACAGCGAAGATCTTTTAGCCAGTCGCTCTTTGTTTATCGTGGCGACGACACCGACTGAGAATGTTGGATACAAGGATTTTGAAGATAAAGTACGCTTGTACAACAATATGGACCCTTTCAACTTCAAAGATCCATTGCCGTTGAATGTACAAAAGGTAAAAACGCTTGTTTTGCACAAAGTTTGCTCGGTTTGAATGACTTTTCGAATGCAGCTATAGTTTTTGTAGTTTAATCGTACTGATTATTATTTTTGTATTAGCATATAACGATTTTTGCCGCTCATTTGTACGACGCCGTGTACCTGTACGCGCAAGCATTGAATAACACGTTGGCAGAGGGAGGGAATGAAACAAATGGTGTAGAAATTATTAATTGGATACGAGGCAAAACTTATGAAAGTAAGATATATCTATTTTTTTGTTAGTTTGTTTCATTTGATTTGTAATTGTTTGAAATGAAGGTATTCGCGGAATGCAGATAACGATGGATGAAAATGGGGATGCGGAAGGCAATTATTCGCTTATAGCCTTGATAGAAGAGACGGATACAAAAATAATCAATAAATCAGGCGGTCAATCCAAGTTTTTCCATAAAGTCGGAACGTTTCAATTAATCAAAAACGAAACACTACCGGTAATGGCTCGAATATTGATATTACCATAAGTGCGCTGCATTTCCCCCCGCAATTTAGATATTGAATTTAATCGTTTTGTTCAATTTAAACATTTATTTGGGCAGTTGAATTTAATTGGTTTGGTCAATTTAGACGTTGAATTCAGTCGTTTTGACCAATTTAGACCATCGTTGTAATGGATACCGCGTTGCTTTGAAACCCCGCGTTCAGTGAGAGCATTCACGGTTTATTTTAACATGTTTTTAATGCGCAGAACTACGTTCCGTCCGACGACAACCGTAGAATCCTGTGGGTTGGCAACGAAAGACCGGAAGACGAACCCGGGTGTGGATTTGACGGCTCGAAATGCATTCGTGGCATTGGTTAATATTTTTATTTCTTTAAATTCGCACCAAATGAGCAATTTTGAAATCATTTTTATCTGAACAAACAGACAATAAACGGAAACTGGTTGCCGTCGTTTTGGGCTCATTTCTCGTCATCATTACTATCATCGCTATCATTTTATACAAGCAAGTTTAAAATCAATACCGAAAAGGGAGGGGCGAGATTTAATCTTTGTTTCTTCTAGAAATTGGAAATACGAGCAGGAAATAGCTGGACTATTGTGGAAAATAGACATTAAAGATCTTGTATTTAAATCGAAACCTGGGATTATTACGACAACCAGTAAGGTTAGCGCGGCTCATTTTAATTAACTCTTAAATTTTATTATATTCTTGCATAACACTTAAAGTGGCTATTATTAAACCCAATGCACATTCTTGACACGACTAATGGTCAAGGAGAAGTCTATTTATAGCTATTGGAAGCCATTACATTTCCCGTGCTATAAAAGTTTGATTTTGTTTTCTTTCCTTTTAGTTAAGTCTTGTCAGCCAAACTTCCTTAGAATCTAAACTTTGTTATCAAACATTTGCTCCCACTGGCACGTACAGGGGTGTACTTGTGGCATCGAAATTACTTCGTTTCGCCAAGAAAAATATCGAAATCAGTCGAGGAAGTATGAAGGAAATGAGAGCAGTAAGTCGATATGAGTTTTAAAAAAATTAGATTTTTTTTTTTTTTTTATCAATTTTGGTTTAAAAATAACTTTTTTATCAGTTTAGCTGCGACTGCATTCAAAACATTAAAATTTTAATCTTAATTTTTATTTCATTTTTTATTTTTTTTTAAATTTTAGATGCGGGAAATGCACCAAGACAACGTGAATCCGTTTTTAGGCGCTTGTGTGGATGCAAACTGCATTTACGTAGTGACGGAATATTGTGCCAAAGGAAGCTTATCAGTGAGCGGAAAGGGGAAAGGGGAAACGCACATTTGGATGAAATTGTTAAAGTTTTTAAACTTGTTGCTCGTCGTATATAATATTTGAGATGAGATAATATTTTTATCATATCAAGTGAATTTACTAACGCATTGATGTATCTATCTCGTCGGGTCACGCAGATGGGAAAAAAAAATAATGATTTTTTAGTTATTTATTTATTTTATACATTTAAAATTAAAGATTTGAAATACTTTAACGATTTATTTCTGATGATTGTGGTCGGAACTCGGAGTTTGATAGAATTTCATTTTTTTATGATATTTTTTTTAGGATGTTTTAGAGAATGACGATTTGAAATTGGACAGCATGTTTATCGCTTCGCTGATTTTTGATCTTATAAAGGTGATAAAAATTAATCAAAAGCGAATTTCATTTTTCATTACATGAAGATTAAATTGTTTAGATAAATTCCGCTTGTGCTGTGACGATTTAATTTAATGATTTTCTCATTTTAATTTCAAACAAAAAGATGCAATTAGTTAAATCAACACAATTAATAAAAAAAGAAATTAATTCTTAATTCTTAATTTTCCAGGGCATGACTTACTTACACGACAGCGACCTCAAAACTCATGGCAACTTAAAGTCGTCTAATTGTGTAGTCACAAGTAGATGGGTTCTCCAAATCACCGATTTTGGACTTCATGAATTGCGAAGGCAAGCTGTCAGAGAGCACGCGGGCGAAGATCAATTTTATTTCAGTAAGTTTCGAGCGAAAATATATCGAAAACAAAAACTAACGATTAATTATATTTCAGATTTGTTGTGGAAAGCGCCGGAATTATTGCGGGATCACAGTTTCCACTCAAAAGGAACGCCGAAAGGAGACGTTTATGCGTTTGGCATCATTCTCCATGAAATAGTCGTGCGTAACGGCCCGTTCGGCGACACCGACATGACTTCGAAAGGTTTGATTTTAATGCGAAATCTGTGAAACCAACACGAATTAATCTGCGTGGTTTTTAGAAATTATTCAGAGAATCAAATGCCCGATCGATGGTAATTTTCTACGGCCCTCGACGGAAAACATCGAGTGCCAAGATTACGTTGTGAGTTGTATGAAGGACTGCTGGCAGGAGAAACCGGATGCGAGGCCAGATTTTCGACATATCAGGGATCGGATGAAGAAAATGAGACACGGGATGTACGTATAGTACAGTTCAGTTCGATGATGATAAATTTGAACTGCGATTTTCGAATTCCAGTTCATATTTAGCAGGATTAAGCTTAATGTTCGGCCAAATAATGTTAAACAAATGAAAGAAAACATGAATATTTCAGTACCATGTCATAAATTACTGGTATATTAATGTTTATTTACATTATTTTGCATTTTTAGGCCTAATATTAGGCTAAATTAGGACTGGAATTAGAAAATCGTGTGTGCAGAATGGGATGCGCAGTTTGAATTCAGCATCAAGATAGCGGGCGCAAACTGTAGTAATTGAATTGAATTGATTACATTGAATATTTGTCAGGAAATCGAATATCTTTGATAACATGATGATCATGATGGAGAAATACGCGAGTAATTTGGAGGAAATTGTAGAGCAACGAACCGCGCTGCTTATGGAAGAGAAAAAGAAAACGGAAGCGCTGCTCCATCGGATGCTGCCGCAGTAAAACGAGCATCGAGCGCATAAAATGTGCTTTGATTTAATTTTATTTGTAATCTTTCTTAAGGTCTGTTGCTGCCCAGTTGATGAGAGGCGAAGCCGTGGAACCAGAATCGTTCGAGGCGGTCACAATTTATTTCAGCGACATTGTCGGCTTTACGGAGATGTCGGCGCAGAGCACTCCACTGGAAGTGGTGGCGTTTTTGAACGAGTTGTACACTCGGTTCGACGCCATAACTCGCAACTACAACGTCTACAAAGTAGAAACCATCGGAGACGCTTACATGGTCGTGAGCGGCTTGCCAATCAGAAACAAGGATTTCCACGCCGCCGAAATCGCTTCCATGGCGCTCGAATTATTGAACAGTATTAAGAGTTTTCGTGTACCGCATCGGCCAAACGATATACTTAAACTTCGAATTGGAATCCATACTGGTAATTTGACAAATAAGTGTCCAAATAATTATCGACTAAACCAATTTATTGCAGGCCCAGTGGTTGCTGGAGTTGTGGGTATTACGATGCCTCGGTATTGTCTGTTCGGCGATACTGTCAACACGGCGTCCAGGATGGAATCGACCGGAGAGCCCTTACAAATTCACATCAGTCAACAGTGCCGCGAGCACCTGGAAAAACTCGGCGGATACAAGATGGTCGAGCGAGGTCTCATGAAAATCAAGGTGCCATTGAAATTCATTCGGAATAAATGAACGAATAAATATTTTTGTTTATTATTTTTTCGAGCAGGGTAAAGGTGAAATGTGTACCGCGTGGCTGTTGGACCAATCGGTGGACATCCAACGTCGCCGAGCCAATTACAAGGAGTTGGGGCCGCAGCCGCCGCATCTGTGGCGCAACTCGGACGTGGAGGCGCGTCGTCGGAGTCCCAAGATGGGCGGCGAGGCTCGCACCGCCTCCATTTTGGGACGCCGCAATTCGAGCATTCCTCGAGTGATGGATTTCGAAGCCAAAGATGCCAAAGATGCGCCCACGGGCAACGGAATGGTGGGCATGCCTTCGTTTCTCGTCGGTTCCACGGGCAGCGGAAGCGGCAACTACAACGATTCGCCGCGCCATCGCCGACAGCGGAGTCCCGTGCGGGGCCGCAGCTGTTCGATCGACAAACACGGCGACGATTCGCCCGGCTTGAGTCCGCGCCAGTCGTACGAGACGTTGAACGTGGCCGCGTGCGAGGATCTCGAGTCCAAGTGCCACGAGCCGGACGCCAAGGGAGTCGTGAGCAACGGCTGCGTGCTGAACTCGAAAAACGAAAGCGCCAAACTGAAAAAGGGCGACGACGTTGCGACCACGCCATTACTTAGTGCCAACGACAGGGACAGCGGGGTGGAGAGGCCGAATTTCGCTCGGATCAAGCTCAATCATTTTCTCGACCGGAAGTCGGCCAAGAGGTGGCGGTCTTGCGACGAGATTGAGAGTAAACCGACACGCAGTTCGTTCCGTGATTGGGTCACGGGTTTGTTTAGTAGCCAGGACGGAATGAGTAATAACAGCCCGAGTGTCAAGGCGCGGAATAAATTGCTGATTACGGAACACGATACGGAGAGCATGGTGTGACGTGATTGGCTGGTTGGTTGGTCGGTTGGTTGGTTGTTGTTGGGTTATTTCGTTTTTGTTTTTCGGTGTGTGTCTGTGATTGGACATGCGTGTTGCAGCTGTGATATTTGGTGGAGTTTGGTTTGTGTAAAAAGGAAAGAAAAGTTGAAAACTTTTGTTTCTCGTTGTTGATTTTTATTTGAAATGAAATGTGCCACAGTTTTCTCCATTCTCAAATCATTTGACTTAGTCTTTTTACGAATATGATTTTTATTGATATTTGTCATGCATTATTGCATTCCTTTCATCGTTTCATGTTTCTCACTAACGTTGATTTCTTTTTTTCCAAACCATTATTAGGAATTAAAATAATTTTTTTAAATTTAAAACAAATTGTTTTAATCGTTTTCTTCAGAACGGGACATGAGTTTGTTTGCAGTAAGAAGAAGGAAGTTGCTGAATTGGAAGCGTGCACAGGTGATTTGAAAAATACTATATATTTGTGGTAAACTTGTTTATTTATTTATTTATTTATTTATTTATGATAGATGATGGAGGGAGATGTAACTTTAATTTGCAAATACTGTTATTTAGGGCAGCGGTTCTCAAAGTGTGCTCCACGGAGCCCTAGGGTTCTGCAAGTTACCTCAAAGGGCTCCGCGAAACTCCATTCGCATGCTTTTGGAGGGCTCCACAGCTCCAAAAGTTTGAGAACCGCTGATTTAGGGTATATACAGGCAAGGTATGACAAAACTGAAAATCACAACTAAAATGGCAGAAATTTGAACATGTCACAGAAGAAAACTTATGTTTCCGTCGACAAGAATTTTTGGAATTTGTAGTAGCGGATTGGTGACGTTTAACTGGGCGTCATGTTTTTATTAACTGTACCGATTACACATGTTTGCACAGCTTTTGATTGACATTAATAATGCAAAATATTTTTAATTCAGGTGATTAGAGTGCATT